>PVKZ01003520.1:0-127308 GCA_004027375.1 Macroglossus sobrinus
TTTTGTTTTCTATGGCTTAAAGCTTATATAACTGTGGAAGCCGTCTTTCAGAGAAAAAATATAAAATTACAAGTAAAAAATTAGGTATAAACAAACTAATCACTGGAATGAGAAAATAAATTATGCAATTTTCAAAATGCTACAAATGCCAAATATTTAGAAAATAACTATTTTTCAACAATGGTTTTTATTCATAAGACATAAATTAAAATATGCATAAAAGTGTAGAGTATGGTGAGTTTTTACAAATGTGTAAACTTAAATAATCACCAAAAAAGTCAAGGCATAGAACATTTTTATTAGCCCTCAGTTTCCTTATACCCCTTTCCAGGCAACTCCTATTTCCAAAGGCAATTGCTTTTACAGTTTCTATAATTATAAATTACTTTTGCTTGAAATTGAACTTCACAAAAGTAATTATTCAGTATGAACTTTTCATATACATGTATGATCTCTTTCACTCAAGATAATAATTTGGAGAATTATACATGTTGTCGAATGTACAATATTTTTTTTCTTTTAAGCTGCATTATATTCTATTATAATAATGTGCCACAGAGTTACCTATTCTTCTTAGGAACATTAGCTTGCTTCCAGTTTAGGGTGTGGTGAATTAAGATGCTATAAACATTTACACACTTAACTACAAGTCTTTGTGAAAACATCAATTTTCATTTAACATGAGTCAAAATGTAGGAGAGAAAATAATGGGTCATGGGGCCAGTTCACATTTAATTGTGTGAAAATCTGTCAAACTGGTTTTCAAAGTAGTCATGTTATTTTACATTCCCAATAAACTCAGAAGTTTTCCAAATCCTTACTGTTTTTTTAAAATGTGAAGTAGTACTTAATTTTGTTACTAATATACATTACCATGATATCTATTGATGCAGCCAATTCATGCATAAAAAGATGCACAACATTAATAGATATAGAGACATGCAAACCTTAATTTTGGTAAAATACAAATGATAATTTTTATTTCATTTTTAGTGTTTTTTTTTTACGCTGTTAGTTATTCTCTACACTGAGATTGGTTGCTTATTCTCCTACTGAGGGAATATTTAGATTGTTTTCATACTTGGGATATTATGAGTAGAACTGCTATAAAAATTAGTCAATGGTTGTAAAGATTTTTATATAATTATATATTTATATACATGTCTTTGATAGTACATAATTATTCATTTACCATGGGTAGATTCCTAGGAAGGAAACTACACTTCACCAACTACATTTTTTGGTGAAGTATTTGTTCATGTCCCTTTTTAACTTGAGTTTATCTATTGATTTCTATACATTCTTCATATGTTACAAAATTAAATCCTTTTTGAGATAAACATATTGAAAAAATGTTCCCTAAGCCTATGGCTTGATTTTCATTGTTACCAGTTTTTCATGAGCAAAACAATTAATTTTGGTAAAGATAGATTAACCTATTTTTTTCCTTTTACATATGGTGACATTTTGTCATATAAAATAAATTTTTCCTACAACAGGTTAAGATATATTTCTGTTTTCTCAAAAAAGGAATATACATTTAGATTTTATGTTTATGTCTATGATTCATCTCAGATATTTGTGTATATTGTGAAGTGTCATTGTTTTCCAAGGGTTCAAGTAGAATTTGTTGAAAAAAATTTCCACTACTATTGGAATATCTTGGAACACTTAACAAAAATCAATTTTCCATATATGTGAGAAGTAATTTCTGGACTTTATTCTGTCTTTTGATTTATCTATCTATTAGCCAATACAGTATTGACTTAGTTACAATAGGTAGTAAATTTTATTGTTTTGTTTTGTTTTACAATAAACACTTTAAATTTATTAAACAAAACATGCAATGTTAATAAGATTTTCAGGCATCTCTAGAAAAAATTTCCATATTAAAAAAATACATTAGAAAAATTATGACTAAGAAACTGATTAATATATATGAATATATTTGTTCCGATATGCTCTTTTTAATGCTCAGATAATTAATATAAAGTTTTTGAATACTTGCTTTAATTTATATAGTATTATTATAAATCATTTTATTTTTTATCTTTATATTTTACTATTTTCTATTGAAAACTGTGAAATTCTTATTCAGAGTATCCATATCACTGTTATTCCCACCAACAATGTATGAATAGTCCAGTTTTTCAACATCCTTACCAACATTTGCTATTTTTACTATTTTTTATTCATTATAGGTATGCAGTAATATCTCATTGTAGTTTTAATTCGCATTTCCTAATAGCTAATGATATTAATTATTTTTTGTGTATCTATTTGCATGTATATATCTTTTTCAATGAAATACGGTTCATATCTTTCACTCAATCTCTAATTGGTTTGTTTGGTTTTCTTACTGTTGAATTTTGAGAATTCTTTCTATTATAATACTAGTGCTTCATTGGATATGTGGTTTGCAAACATTTTATCTCAATTTTGTAGCTTGTATTTTCATCTCCTTTATGGCATCTTTTTCAGAGAAAAAAATTTTAGTTTTGATGAGGTCAAATTTATCACTTTTTTCTTTTACAGATATTACCTTTGAAGTCGAGATTAAGAATGTTGTCTAATTCTAGATTTTAAATATTTTTCTTAAGTTTTTACTAAAAGGTTTATAGTTTCACATTACATTTAAGTTAATGATCAATTTTAAGACTGAGGTTTATATTGAGGTTCATTAAAAAAATTGTCTATGAATTTCCATTTACTTTATTTGTTAAAATGGCTATCCTTGCTTCTTTAAATTGCTTTGGCTCTGTTGTCAAAATCTGTGGGGAATATTTGAGTGGGCTTTCTGCTGGATCCCACTAATACATGTGGGAAAGGGAAATAAAAGTTATTAGTGATTAGCTTCATCATCTTAACTTATTTCATTTCTATCATGTGAAGGGAGAGGCTTAGCTTACTTTGGACCCTCCTGACACAATACCACAATGGAGGAATTAGAACATTATCTGCTTCTGCTGTGCAGGGTACAGAAGAACAATTCCCTGCATGCTCTGTCAATATCACCCAAATGGGGAAATCAGAGTGACATTTCTTGCTTTTATGGAGGGAAGGTATATAGCTGGAGTAGAATATCTGCTTCCCATTCTTCCCCAGTGAAGTCATGAGTGAGGCAGTTTTTCCACTTCAGTTTGGGTAGAACCTGGTAAAGACCAGCCCAGTGTTTTCTGTTCTGTTAGACTACCCTTTTCCTAATCTATTGATTAGAAGAAATAGGCTTTCCTTTGAGAATTTTGTTTCTATCTGTCCCTATTAATGTTATCTTGGAGTCTTCTGAGATATATGGAAGACAATAAGGAAATTCAAGGAACTCACTGCCGTGTCATTGGCAAGTCCTGATATCCCTAGGCACTCTGCCTTTTTCTTCCACCTTTAAGAGTCTTACTTTGCTTTTTTGTGCTGTTATGTCCAGAATTTTCTAATCATAAGAAGGAGGACCTAGGAAAACTGGTGCTACTGAATCTTAGAACCGAAATTCTCCAAATATTTTTTTAAATATTAGAAAACATTTATATTGTCAACATATAGTATGATAATATGTAGTCAATATTTATTAAAAATATAAAATGTAATTAAAACTTAACTTATCATTATATTTCTCTTTATAGAAAAACAGACATTTGAAAGAAATTTTGGGGCCTAGTTTTTTCATAAACTATTATTTTCTGTACAAAAATTACTAAATAAAACTTTGTAATTTTATCATCTCTATCTTAAATATATTTCACAATTGGCAAGTTTTATCTTTATTATAAGACTCCAAGTATTGAGTCTATGAGGACATTAATTGCACATTATATATATAATTCCTCTGATACATGCAAATATCTCTGGCAATCTTATATTTATATTACCTGAATGTTTCACAACCTGTGATAAAATCACATTACTAAAAGCCATAAATTACATCCAAACATATATTTTTTTAAATTTTATTATTTATTGAGGTGACATTAATAAAATTACACAAATTTCAGTGTGCAGTTCAAGTCTGCATATCACATTGTGTGCTCACCAAACAGTCAAATCTCCTCTGTCAAATGTAATTAAACCTTATTTTTAAAAATTATATTTGACTCCCTTTACCCTTTCCCACCTCCCCCAAATATCCTTCTCTCTGGTCCACCATACTATTGTCTGTGTCTATGAGTTTTTGTTTTTTTTATCTTTCTTATTTATTTGTTGATTTCAGTTTTATATTCCACATATGAGTGAAATCATATAGTCCTTGACTTTTTCCATCTGACGTATTTAACTTAACATGGTAGTTTCAAGATCCATCCATGGTGTCAAAAATGGCAGTACATCTTTTCTTATGGCTGAGTAGTGTTCCATTGTATATATGTACCGCAAGTTCTTTATCTAGTATCTACCTAAGGACATTTTGCTTGTTTCCATGCTTTGGCTGCCATGAATAATGCTGCTATAAACATCAGTGTGCATATATCTTTTTGGGTAAATGTTTCAAGTCTTTCAGGTAAATACCCAGTAGAGGGATTGCTGGATCATATGGTAGATCAATTCTTAGTGTTTTGCAGAACCTCTGTACTGTTTTCCATAGTGGAACCAACATCTTTTCATATACCTGTTGGTCATTTGTATGGTTGCTAGGGAGAAGTGTCTGTTCAGGTTCTCTGCCCATTTTTTAAATGGACTGTTTGTTTTATCTTGTTGAGTTGAATGAGTTCTTTATATATACAAACATTACTTTAAATTATCCTCTGTTCCTTTGTTTCTTGCTAAAATTTTTGGGAAACAATCTTATGCATAAAAATGGAGTGATTAGATCCAATTTTTCCCTGTCAGTATTTTAATAGGTAGATTTGCTTACCCATTTTAAACTTTACATTTATAAAAAATTAATGTTTTGAAGTTTTTTTAATTTTTAATAAACTTTTACTGTGATATTTTTCTTCCTGTAAGATTAAAGATATGAATATCTGTTATATAATTGTTTTTTTATACTAGCTGTTGTTCTATTTATAGTATATTGCAACAAAAATGGGCAATTCTTAAAATAATCTTTAACATTTGCAATCTCAATGCTACATTTGCAATGATACTATTATATAAAACCATAAAAATATCTATATTGGTAAGTTATAAATGATTACAAAACCTCTAAGAACCTCATAATTTAAGTAATCTCTTAGGTGACATTCTGGACCATGGATTACCTTCTTATTCATTTCTTATTTTCTAAGTGCAGGTTACAGATGTTTAAATATATTTCAATGTATTTAGATGTTTAAATGTATTTCTTCTATAGAATTAGCATTGTCCTTGAGACTATTAAAAAGAAGCTCTTTTTAGTATAAGAATTTTATCATTAATCACCAATAAAAAAGAGTCAGGGAATAACAAAAAGCAGTAAAGTTGGAACAAGTTTCCAGAAACTTAAGTATTCGACCTACTATGTTGCTGTTGTTTCTTCCTTATTTCTCTCCTTCAAAAAGCACAGAAACATTTGTTTCTTGTTTTTTTCCATTCTATCATTATGGGAAAAATTTACTTATCATCTTCTTTTCAGTCTCTCACAGCTTCAATTTAGCTTAGCATGGTAAAGCTAAATTTAAAACAAACAAAAAAGGACTTCCAGTCAAGATACATAAAAGGTAGATGCTATGCTCATCTTCTCTCATGACTACATCCAAATGACAAAAAAAAAAAAAAAACAAAAAACAAAAAACCTACAGAATAATCATCTTTGTGAATCGCCTGAGGTCTGGCTGAACAGAAGTCCTATAACTGGGGAATACTTAAGAGGCCACCTCAGGACTGGTAGTCCCACAACTACATGTGGCAGTTGAGAATCAGAAGGAATATCTTGGCTACAAAGGTCTTCCTGGAGGAGTGAAGGGTCTTGACTCCACACTGGGCTCCCCAGCCCAGGGACCCACTGCCAGGAGGAGAAATCCCCACAACCTCTGGCTGTAAAAAACAGTGGAGATTTTGGCTGAGTAAGACAAAAAGCTGGGGGAACTTGCAGACTTCCCTCCTACAGGGCCCATGTGCTGACTTACTCATCGATGAACTCACTCATTCAGAGCTCCAGTATTATAGCAGCTGATGAAGGAATGCAAGGACATATAGGGAGGAATTGAGTTGTCTGGCTTCGGAGAGACAGCTAAAGGGGCAGCTTTCTCCTAGACAGAAGCACTAGCAGAATCTATTGTTCCTTTGTTGAGCCCTTCCCTGTCTGGGCATGTGACACAAGCAGTCATCATATCTGGGTCTCCATCAACCTGACTAAAACAGGTTGCCCCACCCATGTGATTCCACGGGACCCTACCCCTCTCAACTTGTGAGCCCACCTATGCTGCCTCCAGTGGTTTTATCCATATAAATGGTCTTTCTTGGCTTATGCTGTGGACTTTCCTAAAATCTCTTAAAAGTTAAAGTTTCACAAAACCCAAAGAAGTAATATCTGGCTTTGGCATGCCCTGTATCTCTTGCTGAGCAGCCCCAAGCCCAGCACTAGCAGCAGCTGGCCTCAGCTCCTGGTTTGGTCTCTCAAAGGTCCTCTAAGCCCAGCATGGGTGGCATCCACCTGCAGATTGTTTGGTGACTCTTTCCGGGTGGCCAAGGGCAGTGCACAGGCTGCAGCTGAACTTGGCCTGCAGCTGGGCCCCACCCAGGAGGCCTTTAGGCAAGTATGCCCAGTGGCCTGCTTCAACCAGAGCTAGAGGACCACCCAGAGTCGCAACTGAGGAGCACACATGCAAAGGGCAGACTAGGCAGGCACCAGAGCCCTGCAAAAGTGAGTTCTTCTTCATAGGGTCAGCCCCTCACCAGCTAATCCTCATATCCAATCAGCCCAAGATTCAATTCTTCCCATCAAAGCAAACAGCAACCAAGGCTCAACTACATCAGGAGGAGAAAAACAACTGACACAAGGGACACACCTTGAGCACCTCACTCAGGTGACCAGGGAAGATTGTACCATTGGGCACCACAGAACATCTACTACATAAAGCCACTCTACTAAAACTAGGAAACATAGCAGCTCTACCTAATACATAGAATAAAAACAGAGAAGCAGCCAAAATGGAGAGATAAACATATGCTAAAAGAAAGGACAGAACAAAGCTCCAGAAAAAGAATGAAACAAAGTGAAGACAAGCAATCTAACACATACAGAGTTCAAAATACAGGTTGTAAGGATGCTCAATGAACTTAGGGAAAGAGTAGATGAACTCAGTGAGAACTTTAACAAAGAGACAGAAAACATAAAAATGGAAGAGATACAAACATAAAAAAATGAAGAAATGAAGACTACAATAAATTAAATGAAGATATTTTCAACATATTAGAAAAAGCAAGAGGATTAAATTAGCAATTTAGAAGAGAAAGTAGCAGAAAACACCCAATTGGATCAGCAATAAGCAAAAAACTTTTTAAATGAGAATAGTTTAAGCGGCCTCTGGGACATCAAGCATAACAACATTCTCATCATAGGGCTACCAGAGAGAGAGAGAAAAAAGAAAATTAAAAACCCATTTGAAAAGATAATTACGAAAAACTTTCCTAACCTGGTGAAGGAACTAGACATACAACCCCAGCAAAGTCAGTCCCAAACAAGATGAACCCAAAGAGGCCTACATCAAGACACATCATAATATAAAATGCCAAAGGTTAAAGACAAAGAATCTTAAAAGTAACAATAGAAAAGCAATTAGTTACTTGCAAGGTAGCTCTCATAAGATTGTTAGCTGATTTCTCAACAGAAACTTGCAGGCCAGAAAGGATTGGCACAAAAAATTCAAAGTGATGAAAAGCAAGGAACTACAACCAAGATTACTCAACCCAGCAAAGCTATCATTAAGAATCAAAGAACGGATAAAAGACCTCTCATATAAGAAAAAGCTAAAGGAGTTCATCACAATCAAGCCAGTACTACAGGAAATGTTGGAGGAATTTAAGAAAAAGAAAAAAATATGTATCAAAAAGATGAATAATAAAATGGTAATAACTAAATAAATATCAACAATTACTTCAAATTAAAAAAAATACTACAATCAAAAGATAAGATGGCTAAATGGATAAAAAAAAAGACTCTTATGTATACTGCCCACAAGATACTTCAGATCAAAGACACACATAGACTGAAAGCAAAGGGATGAGAAAAGATATTTCATAAAAATGAAAATGAAAGGCTGTTGTCAGAAATATGGCAGAGTGAGAGATCTCTCCCCAGATCTCTCCCCTTGAAACAATAGGCTGAACATCTAAAACTAAACAAAAAATACCCAACTTGCACACTAGCACGTCTGAGTGTGGGATCTGAGAATAAGAGCAACAACAACTTCCCATCTTAAATAAACGTGCTTCTCTGCCTGCTGAGAGGTGTAGAAGAAAAAAAGATGGTAGAAGACATTTTGAGAACAGAGAAAAGCATGTATAAAACAAATAATCATATAATTATGTTGTATTTAATATAAGTAATAAAAATGCATTATTATAATCATTCCCAAAAAATGGAGATGAAAAAATATCTGGGGTAGCAATACTTATACCAGACTAAATAAACTTTAAAACACAGCCTAGGGGGTGGCTCCATAGTGTAGTGGTTAGCACATCTGCTTTACATGCAGAAGGTCCTGGGTGCGCACCCAAGCCCTGGGAGGGTGGGGAGGAGACATCCCACCCTCAGAGATCCAGTTCTTAAGGGGAGATGGCAACATTCAGAGGTCAGGGGTGGAAGTGGGGGAGGGGAGAATTAAAGAGAGGAAAAAATAAAAATAAAACAAAGGCTATAACAAGAGACAAAGAAGAACCCAGTAATCCTACTTCTGGGTATTTATCTGAATAACTCAAAATACTAGTTGAAGAGGCATGTGCATTTACCTGTTCATTACAGCATTATTTACAATAGGCAAGCAATGGAGGCAACCTTGGTCTCCATCACTGGATGAATGGATAAAGAGTTGATACAGATATACAATGAAATATTACTCAGCCATATGAATGAATGAATGAATAAATAAATAAATGAAATCTTGTCATCTGTAACAACATAGACCTAGAAAGTATTGTGTTGAGTGGAGTAAGTCAGACAAAGACAAATTATGCCATATGATTTCACTTATGTGTGGAATCTAAAAAACAAAATAAACAAAACAGAAACAAACTCGTAGATACAGAGAACATTTTGGGTCTTCTGAGAAGATAAAAAAGGGGAGCAAGGGGTTAAGGAGTATGAATTGGTAGTTACAAAATAGTCATGGAGATTTAAAGTACAGCAAGAGGAATATAGTAAATAATATTGTAATAACTATGTACGATGTCAGATGTAACAGGGTGATCACTTTGTAAGTTATATAAATGTCTGATCAGTATGTTGTACATCTGAAACTAATATAATATTGCATGCCAACTATAATTGAAAAATTTAAAAATATATTTAAAAAATGAAAATAAATAAAACAACCAAAAGTTACTACAGCAATCTACTGTTCTGGTCATCTGCTTAGACCCTATTAGAATTACAGAAGTGTTTTCATCAATCTCAATGTACTTTTTATTTAAAAAAGTCACCAAGACTCTGTGGTTTTTACAATCCTATTCACATTTATAATATTTGGAAAACAGAGGAAATGGCATTAGTGGTTGGAGAGTTATTGTAATGTATTATCTCCTGTCCCTCATGATAGTAATTCTACTAAAGATTTACAAAATGGAATACCACATAATGGATTTTAAGTTATACAGGAGTATACACAAATTTTAAAACTGTACAGAAAAGCAAAGAAATGACTACTAATAATGATGGAATAGCATATGGTAGTTATTTGGATGTTGACTATTATACTGTTTATGTATTAAGTATATATTTTTGTTATATAGTTTATATTGAAGGGTGAAAAATATATCTGAAGTATATTTAAAGTCACCAAAATGCAAAACTAGCTCTTAATGATAATAATGAAACATTCTGCTCTTGCAGGTACATTGTCCACCAGGCAAGCATTTAACAAGGAAGTAAACGGGACATTATATGGCACACACATTCTTGGGTAGCTGCTCTGGCACTGCTCAACTGTATGATGTATGAGCATTTGGAACATCTGGAAACTAAGAGAAACATGAGCCTTGAGAAAAGTTGTACTTCCTAAGCACTCCCAAGTGTAAAGGTTTATTATTATCTTATAACTAAATCCTACCCCAGGCTACAATGGCATGGGGATATACCTAACATGGTAACGTTAGGCAAATCAATGCAAGCCTTACTCTTTTATATTCAGTATTTATCCAATCCATCTCTCTACTCGTAATTGATGGAAAAATCATTTTTGGAAACCACCTAAGATATTTTTATCTGTGATAATTTTTATTATGTATAGAAAATAACATTCTCATTAAAGAAAATTAAGAAAATAGAGAAAAGCACACAAAAACTTAAAATGACAAAGCTGTCTCATTAACTAGATTATTAGGCAAGTAGTATGCAATAGATATCTATGGATATATTCATATATATGATTATTATGTAAAAAGTATCTGTATATAAAAGGTCAATTTCTTGGAGTTGATATTGCAAAAAAAAAAAAAAAAACGACCTGGTTCATGATTTGCCTTCAACGTGCATAGCGTTTTTCAATGCAATTTTTAAATTTAACATTTTTATGTAACCACTTCTATCAGAATTTTTAAATTATAGTCTTTATCTTTGGTGTCATGTTTTGAGAGTGCTTACTACCTCTAATTTACAAACCTATTTATAATTTTGTCTAGGATGTTTATGGTTTACATTTTAATGTTTATATCCAATATACCTGGAATTTCTTTTTATTATTAAGAAAATTATGCGACTTTATTTTTAACTAAAAATAGTGACCAATTATTCTAACACCATTATTTAAGTAATCTGCCCATTAACTACTATCAAATTCTATCTTTCTTACAATATAAATGCTGATGCTTACCTTTGTCTTTGCATTAGCCTTACACATTTTCTCATTAATAAAACTCTATTGTTGCCTGAATACAATAAAGTTTTAATTATTATATGGCTATAGCAGATTTAAAAATGTAAAATTTTTTAATTAAAATTTTAAATTCTTTCTTGATTATTCTCATTCAATTTATTAGATGTATTTTATAATCATATTATCAAATTTCAAAAAAAAACCCATTTGGAATTATGTTTACAATTGGATATAGGATTAAGATAAGGATCACTTTTTATTGATAGCTGTCATTTTTTTTATTATAGTGTATTTCTCTTTTTATTCAAATAAATTAAATATCTTACCTTATGCTTTTTCTAATATCAGTATTAAATATTTCTTAATGAACTTATTGGTGTTATTTTATACTTTTGCTTGTTTTTAGATATTGGATCTATTAGCCTTTAATTTTTCCACTTGATTTTCTAATAAATTCTTGCTTTGAAATTACTTCTTATGAATAGCTTCAAGAAAAAAATTCAGCTGTTTTCTCAACTGTTTTTCCTAAACTATTTTCTATTCCATTATATGTATATGGCATATATTATCCATTACATTTAATAATATTTTGGAGTATTATTCTTTTCCTATCTGTTAATAACAGAAATCTGAATCTTGGCCTTTACTGTTTCTTTTCCACGTTTATCACTTTCTAAATTTTGTCTTAATCTCTTGTTTTCCAGTGATTCTTTTTTAATTGAGGGAAAAAAAACTGTTAACAATTACATTAACCACTTATTTACCTCCTTATATTTAGTTCACTGCAGTCAGTCTTCCTTCCACCAGCTGTACTCCACTAAAATTGTCCCCTTTACTAAATTGCCACTAAATTTAATAGAAACAGTTTTTTGCTTACCTTGCTGTCCTTTTTAGCATCATTTGACTTTTAACATTCCCATCCTTCTTATGTGTCATTCTTATCATTATTATTATTACTATTTCTATGACTTGACATCCCTAGTTTTCTTACTTTCTGAGTACTACATGTGAATCTACTTTAGCTTTTTTCTTTTTTTAATTGTAATTTAAATGTTTATTTTAGCCTGGGTTTTCCCCAGAAAGCAGACATTAGACTTTTATGCACATAGCTTAATTTGGGAAGTCATTTCAGGTAATAGGTATAAGAGGCTGAAAGAGTTAAACAAGGAGGGTGGAAATGCCAATATAAGGATCAAGTATTGAGCAGCTCAGCACTGTGAGTAGGTGAGGAGGAACCTTGCTAGAATCCTTTGGAGCACTCAAACAAAAGAAGCCTAAAAGTTGTTACACTCAATGGATAGGAGAGGGGACAATTTGTCTATTAGCTCTCATGTTGGTCGAGGACTGTCATGTAGGGTGTAACACAGTTGAACTTTCAATTTTGTACCTCTATGTAAGTGCCGAGCATTTTCTTAGGCAGAGAAATATCAGAGCAGAGAGAAATGAGCAGTGTAGTTCAGCTAAGGTGCTGTCAGGTATAACTCCAGGAGCCAGTTGTAGAAAGAGCAGCAATATCTATAGAAAAATGCACTGAACATGTGTGAAATAGGGATAAAGAAGGGCCTGATACAGTATTCTAATGCCTCTTCTATTCTCATTCCACACACTCTTCTTTGAAAATTTTGTTGGCCCCATACTGTCAATACTTTTATCTCGACCCTTTCATAAGTTCCAGAACTTGTTATCAAACATCTGTTCATAGATATTCTGTAGGCACATGAAACTAACATTGAAAATTGAACCCACAATCAAACAGTTGAGCACTAAGTGCCAGGCTATATTCTAGATTTCGATAAAGAAGATATTAATAAAACCGATACAACCTCTGCTTGAAAAAAATATATATTTAAGTTGAAAAGAGGCACAGCTAATATAGTAATTGAAGTGTGGAGATGCAAACTGTTAGAAAGGAAAACCAGAAGAAAGGGTGAGGTGGGTTAACTAGGATCATTTACACTAAAAAACAAACAAACAAACAAACGAACAAAACCACTATATAAGGGCCAATGTTGGCAACAAAACTATTGCAACTTTCCAACACATGAATAGTGGTGTGCTCAGTGGATGTGGGTAACAGTGGATGGATCTGGTAGTTGTTAGAGGGCTACTTAAATGAAAAAAGCTAAAAAGAAAACCCTTCTAACTGGTCTTAATATGGTATTTAAGGTTATTCTCATATGCAAATCAGATATCACTAATTTACTCTTCTACCCATTGTACTCAGAATAAAATATAAACAATTTACAAGATCTTTGAAGCCCATAGGTGATCTGGGAATTGCCTATTCCTTTGTATTCTGACCTTTGCCTCTCCTTTACAGTTTATACTTTCATTCATTTTGAACGATTTTCATATCCTTGAACACAAAATACTTTTTTTTAATCTTCAGAGATTTTTGTGTATTCTTTCCCCTTCTCTCTATGTAACAGCTTTATTTTTTCAACTCTCTGCCTTCAATATTTCACCTGATTCTGCAAATTCACTATTTAGATCTCAGAAAAGATATTTTAACATAACTTCCCAAATTTGAGTTAAATACCCGTTCTCTGCTTCCTCCCGGTATCTGCTATTTTTTTCCCCCATCAGATTTCATTGTCTTTTATCTGACTATTCTCCATTATTTATATCTTCTCTATGGTTAAGAATATTTTCACTAATATTGTCATAATATTTTCACTAATTTTTGACAAAATCTAGAACAGAATACAATAGCAGGTTTAAATTAGTTATTAAGTATTCTTGAATGAATGAGCTTCTTAATACCTCTCATTAATTTTGTGTGATATTTATTTAGAAGGTTAGACTTCATAATGCATTTGGAAATTGTTAGGGCATGTCCTTCCTCTGTATCATTTATGCCCATTAGGATATTTTTGGTCTCTCAGCAAAATTCTCTTTTTATTTTAATATTTCCTACTTGTATCATCTTTTAGCTCATATTTCATAGAACTAATATATTCTTGATTTTATTAGGACAAAGTAAGAATTTTCTAAAATTTATTTCTAAATATAGAAATTTCTATTCTATATAAACAAAATTATTTCTATAATACTTATAAAAATAATAAATATATATATTTTGCTCTAATATTTTATTTTTGATACTCAATACTGATAATCTGACTTTAATCTTTTTTACTATATAGAAAAAAATCACTATAATTAATGACAAACAAATAAAGACAAACTTGGAAAGCATATTTAAAACTTAATCAAAAGTTTTCTGCAAATCAATGAGAAAATGGTTGACAACCCAATTAAAAGTAGGCAGATTACATGTTTAATTTAGAGAAAAGTAAATATAAATTCCTAAATGATTTTCAAATGTATGAGAAGATAACCTATATGATTCATAATAAGAATTGCAAATTAAGATTATAAACAATAACATATTTTCACTTATCAGTTCATCAATTTTTTTATTTGTAGAAAAAATACATAAATATATTGATTCACGTTAATTTGGTAATAAGAGCCATAAAAAATATTAGTACATATATTCTTTAAATTACAATTCTTCTAGAAGTTTGGATGCTTAGTCTAAAACCAATCATCCAAAATATATCACAGAAAGCTATCTACGATTTTACATTATTATAATAAAATGTTAGTTCAATAATATTCTATATGAAGTAGTGATTGAGACTTTTGACATGTATCTGTTCATTAACTCATTTGACCTCCAATAAAACTTGACATTTCTACCCTCATATTTGATATGGTTCTTTTCTTTGCCCTTGCTTTAGTTCAAGGCCTCATTCTCTCTCTCATGAAAAAAAAAAAATTCAATAGTCTCTTTTCTAATCTCCCTGCCTTAGTTATCTTTCTAAACTGTAGATTTAATCTTTCTTTAACATATTATTCACCATTGTAGAGAAAAGACCAAATTTTTTTGCATGGCATTCAAGTTTCCACAGTTTGAATCTTTTTTTTTTTTTTTTGCCATCAAGCCTATTTTTGAGTTATACTGCTTTGCGAAGAAGGGCATATTGTTTTCTATCTCAATGACTTTGCTGATTATTTTTTGCTTAGAGTTCCTTTATATCATATGTAAATTGCATGGTTCTACTCATCTGTTATAGTGAAAAAAATAATCACTTCTATTGCCTGTATAGTCTTTCATACATTGGTGCCATAACATTATATCACAATTGTTTTTTTCTTTCTTGCTTCCTCATCCCACTCTGATCCTTTATAGAATGGATATATTTTAGTTATATCTTCTTCATTGACACTGATCAAATAATTGTTGAATAAATAAATCCTTTGAAATAAGACTTAGCCATTTTATTATTTTGTCATTTTACAGCTTTATTAATGTATAGTTGAAGTATACTAAACTGTACATATTTAAAGTATATAATTTGATGAATTTTGACATATAAATAGGCTCTTAAAACTCTTACCACAATCAAGATAATAAACAGTTTCACTCCACAAGTTTTCTCATGTCTCTTTCTACTTATTCCCCACTTCATCCTTTCAACATCCCCAGGAAACTACTGGTCAGTTTTCTATTCCTATATTATGTTTTCTATCTCTATATTATGTTTCCTATACCTATATATATGTTTTGAATTTTTAGAATTTTATTTAAAAGAAATCATATATATGTACTCTTTTTTTTTGGCTTTTTCTCATCATAATTTAAAAAATATTTCAATTATGCTGCATGTATCAATAACTAGTTCCCTTCTATTGCCAGGTAAAATTTTATTATATTAATATACAAAATTTTGTTTATCCACCTGTTGAAGGACATTTATGTTGTCTCTAGTTTTTATATAACTTTTTTTAAACAACTGAATAAATGTATTAAACTATTTGCATAAAGTCAAAGGGAAAATAATAGGATAGAGACTTAAAGCCTACTCTTCTAAATTAAACATTCTGGACATGCATTAAAAAGAATTACCACAGGGAAACCTTGTGAATAGTTTAAATGTTATTTTTATTTTAGATTCATGTTTTGACTATTGTACCTCTTAAAAAATTAATTTTGTAAAGCATTTCTTTTGTTGTTAAAAACAATAGCATGCAAATTTTAAATAGCATGCAAATTAAATATGCATCATAGGAGATATAAATATTAAATAATAGTCAATAATTTTATCTTTAGAATATGGTAATTATTTTTAGGGAAACATCAATTATCTTTTGTGTTAAAAAATTATTCAAGATAGTAATATGGCTTATAATATACATATCCATTGTCTAAAACAATAATCATTTGATTTATTCATGAGTGCACTGACTGGTTACACAGGGCTCAGCTGGGACAGCTTAATTCTTTTCAATGTTTTGTCAGCTGAACTGACTCATGTGGCTACAATTTGGGCTGAAGGATTCAAGATGGCCTCATAGATGTGTGTGGCCTCTTCACTGGGCTAGCTCAAGTGTGAGACCTCCTTTCCTAATGTTTTTTCATCCTCTGGGCCTCTTATTAGAAAATATTTCAATCTCCAGAACTCTTTCTCCATGTGGATTCTCCAGGAGTTTCCAATAATATTAATAAAGAAGATTCCATGAGTTTTAAGGCTTAAGCCCAGAACTGGCATAACCACAGTTCAATTGAATGGACTGTTCAAAGCAAGTCATGAATCCGGCACAGATTCAAGGGCAAGGAAGACTGACTCAAACTCTTAATGGAAGGAATATCATGTATCACTTTGATGGTCATCCGTGCATACAATCTATCATAAGAGAATTGATGGAGTTCTACCAGCAGGGAAATAATAGATGAATAAATACATCTAAATGAGCATTGTTCTTTTTAATGTAGTGAATTTTGAGGAGATAATTTAAAATTTAATATTACATCGATTTCTCAAATATTGAGAATTGCATGGTTGTGCATAAAGTGGTATTCTCTTTCTTTTGTCTAATTAAAAAGTAAGCAAGCAATTATAGAATAAGATCATCCAAAATAATCACTATGAAGAAGAATATGCTGCTGAGGAAAGATTCAGGAGAAATGTGATAGAATTTATTCCTTTTTATTTATCTATTTATTTTGCTGGGGGAGTAAAAGTCATAATTGGAGATTTTTGTTGAAGGTCTCTAGCAACAGGTATAGTGTTCTCTAACTTAATCTTGTCCAATGAGGAGTTAAAACAAGATGATGACACTGAAAAAATAGCTATGCATTTCTGCTTTACAATCTCACTCTTCCAAGTATGCATTCCTGCCTGTGTTCTGGGTTTAAAGACAAATCAAAGAGCTAAGCACTCAAAGAAAGACAACTAAGAAGAAAAGAGTAAAAAGCAGTCTGAGTAAAGAACATATCCAGACACAGCCAGAATTGTTTAGGGAAACTGGAGCATGGTATCAGGGTGCGTGTAAGAGGTATGCTGGGAAGTCATAACAGAAAGAATACAAATATCTTTGCCATTTTTTTTTCAAGGTGAAGAAGAATCTTTTACATATTTTGACCTTATAGTATAAAATATTCTTAGTTTCTATGTTTTATCTGCTGAACTAACCCTTGCTACTTATTTTTTTTTTTTAATTAAACATCTTTCTGAAGACTTTGTGTTAAAAGTGTTAGCAAGGGGATAGTATCAATTCCTACCCAACCCTCATGACAATCATTTTCTGTAGTTGTATGAAATAGAAATAAGCCAGTAAAGGCAAGTTCTCAAGAAGAGCCAGAACCTATGGAACTGAGAAAATTTATTCAAAATAAATATCTAAAATGTGCATTTAAAAAATGTTTTAAACTGAATTTAATAAAATAAATTTAAAATTTTGAATTATTTGGATAAACATTTCTTATTGAAAATGCATTATATTTTTATTTTTTTTTCAAGCAAAAATTCCTGACCCTGAAAGAAGTCTCTCAAGCTAAGAATGATGTTCTTAAATATCCATCTCAGAAAAACTAGGGAACTCTGAATTGATACCCTAACTAGTTGGGTTGAAGTGTTGCATACAAAGGAGACTCATATATTTCATTTATTCTTAGGGTGAATTTTTTAACCAAATTCAAATTTAAAAGCCTAGGAGATATGCCCATCTATACAAAAGGCAGAAATATTGGCATATAAAAGATAAAAATTTGCAAAATGGCAAAATGCCTAGTGAAAAACATTAGGAAATCTAGGCTTATTCCCAACTCTATTGCTAACTTTCTGCATAACCTTGAAGCTTATCATTTAACTCTTTCAAAGCCTTGATTTTCCCAACTCTATAATGTGATACTCAATAAATTATTCATACTTACCTGAATATACATAGATGTCTTTTAAATATACACAAGAACCTGACAATATTGGCTGCTTTTGTGGACAGCTCACTGGCTGCTGTGTAACAGGGATGTAATGGGGACATATTTATCACTGTATATTCTTTTTTCCTTTTACATTTTGTATCATATGCAGCATGAGTTATTGAGAGGGAGAGAGAGGAAATGAAAAGGGATGACAGGGTAGGGGAAGAGAGGAAAGGGGAGGAAAGTGGGGGAGGAGAAGAGAGAAAAGGGAGGAGGAAAGGAGGAACAAAGAAACAAAAAAACAATGGAAGAAAATTTTGGACTCATTTATGTTCATAAGTAATCCTAAGGCTTTGACTAACTGGTATATATTTTATTCATAAAATATTCATTTTATTTTGAAAAACTAAGATGTTTTTATAATATGCCTTATTCATTTGGTATGACTTTCTTATCTTACATTATAAATACTGCCTTGCTCATTTTTTCAGTGTATTGTTTTTAACTTTTTATCACCCAACCTTAACCCAAGAAACTGGGTAAGCTGGTACACAGTAGTTCATTAAATGATGAACATTAAATAAATAGAAGTGATATCAGGCTATCATCTATTAATATAAAACCATCTGTTAATACAATGTATAGGAATTCCTTGGAATCCTAGATAAGCTTGAGTAAGAAAGTAGACATGCATCACTTCTTAGCTTTCAACTTCTTGATTATGTCATTTCACTTTTGAGGATAAACTGATTCAGGTCAACTTATCTAATGGTAGAAGGGAGGGAGAGATAGACAAACACAAGGCATATTTGAAAGGAGAATTTGACTGAATATAGGAAAAGAAAGGGGGTTGAATCAACATATGCTGCATGTGTTTTATGTTTGGATGCCAGGGGAAAAATAGTGGTGCCTCTATCAATGAAGAAGATTAGAAAAGACTTTATTGAGGTTACTGGTTCATCCTATGCCCTCTAAATTCAACTGGGATGGGATATGTATTGTTACTTGGAAGAAAAAATTTCAAGAAAAGAAGTCTTTGGGGGCAAGAATTTTAATGTGTACAAGCCACTACACTACAAAGACAAGAACCAAATTTGAAATATTGCTGCACTGAGGTTCACGTGTGTTTGTGAGATACAAGCTCAGTCATCCTTATGCTTTTGAAGAGGAAGCAACAAGGGGGCAAATCAAGAAACACATGAAAGTGCCTGCCTTGAATTGCTGGGAAAAGGTGAAACTGCAAGCGGCTCTGTTAATAGTGCTCTGGGCTCTAAGGCCACAGCCAGAGGATTGCTTGGAACACAAAGGGCTCTTCTCATTAACTTTCTGCTTCTCCTTTTGAAACCTCCCAGTGAGCAGCAGACTTCTGCCAACGAGCTTGCACTCTTATTCCTTAACTGAGAAACACTGGCTGTGCAATGACTGCAATTATATGTGTCGACAACTTACTTAAGAGAAAATGTATTGTTGATATTTTTTCATGAACTTCCTTAAAAATTTTTCAAAATGCTTTAGACAATCCTTGCATCCCATGTCCTGAGAAAAATTTCAAACCTTTCTTTGAACTATTATACAATTACCTTAATGGTTTATGAACTATTGTTATTTTTAGGCTCCTAGTTTGTGCTGTGTACATTTAAAAGTGCTTTTAAATGTGGCACCCAGTAATGTGACCATTTTAGAGGACTTGGAATAGTTAGCACTCAATAAAGCTTCATGTGGGACAACCAGTGGTTCTTAGGGGCCAGAGTCAACATGGTGTTTTTGATTTGCAACTTATGCATTTATTCTTATTAGATTCATTATTCATTTCTTGAAAACCCACTGCATGCCTCACACTGTCCTAATCTTTGTTAGCACAGTAGTGAATAAATTATTACCTTTCTACCTTCAAAGAACTTAGAGAAGCTCTGATAAAGTAGTGACTATGTCCCAATCATTTCATACTGACAAAGTTTGGATGTTTTCTAAATATTCCAAAGGCTTCAGTAACTTTTATCTCTATTTCTCTAATTTATTTCTCTCTCGATTTATCCACCTCATCACTCATAACATCAGATTTCTTCAACATTTGAGATTATATAATGACCCTTGTTGTGAAGAAACTATCAGTGAGTTCCCACTGGCTATAAAAACAATGCAAACTCTTTAGTTTTGTCTAAAAACTAATGGGATAATGGGATCTTTCCTTCCCAGGCTTTTGCACAACATGCTACGGAAGCAATGGAGTATTTTGTTTCCTCCATATTCATCTCCTTTATTAGTGCTGTTATCTCCTTCTGGTATGTCCTTCCTTATGTGTCCTTATGAGTCCTTGTAACATAGCCCTTAACCATCTGCCCAGCCCCAATTTAATTATCCTTTCCTTTTAACAGTTTTCAAAATACTTCTCCCATTCCCCACCTGAGAGTATTTGCTCCTGCACTTGTATTCCCATTTCACCTTAAAAGATAAAGCCACGTGGATGTATTCTGTGTTTTCCTGCCAATTCTCATCATTGCACCTTTTAGTCACAAATTGCAATGACCTTCAGTTAATTAAATACATTTGTGTTTTATTGACTGTAACTGTTTTTAAAAATCAATCTCAATCATTATCAATTATTTCCCAAACCTGTAAGTTTTACTTGTATCAGCAAAGACTATATAAAAAGTGGGCACTGTTAGCTTCTGAAAGACAGTCTATTTATGAAATATGCCAACCATTCCTCCTCAATTTTGGAAAAGAAAAAAAAAAACATAGATGAAAGTGTCAAAAAAAACACAATTCCTAAGTTAAAGGGCAAAACAAGCTGGCTGAAAGCAGTGGACATCAAAGGGTTTCTACACAATTGCTTATTGTGTGTGGATTTATCTATTTATCTGTTTTGTTTTGTGTTGTATTCTGCTTTGATGTATCAAAAATTTTTTGTTGATCTCTATCATTTATTTAAAAAATAAGTATAATAATCTTCCTTTCTCAAACTCATCAATTAAAAGTCAACATAAAACTGTTTCTATTCTTCCTGTAAATTGGATCAAGAGTATATGTTCACTATTTCCCAGCTCACTTTTGCCCCTATTTTTTTTTGACTTTTAAGATTTCCCCCAGGTACTTCATGAATTCTATTTCAGTTGAAGGTTAATCCAACAGACCATACTGCAGTTTCAATTCAGCATTTACTAGAATGGGAACAAAGAAGCTTCAGTGTTCTTAGGCATAAACTGTCTCTATTCTGAACCCTTTTCCACAGTTCTAGAACTATATAATATATACATGGTTTCTTTAAGAGAATCTGATCAAAATGTGATAAGCTATATTTACTCTATTGGCTATTACCTATACTGATGGAGAAGAGTCAATAACTTTTAAATTATAATTAACTTTGACACTCATCTTATTAATTATAAATTTTAATTATATATAAAACATAGTACACATTTGGATAAGCTAGTTTAATTTCCCCAGTAGATAATTTATAACTACTTGTAAAACTGATGCAAAATGCATATTATTTTGACTTTAAAAAGATAATTTTCTTTAAAGTTATCCACATTAAATTTAGTTATTATTTTACCTTGTCTGCAGGTGAACATACAACTGTCAATAACTTATGTTACTGATTATTTAGATTAATATTTAGTGATTTAAATAATTTTAATAAGAAGAAAGGTAATCGATCTAGAATTTTAATTATTACTTGGGCAGGAGAAGGGGAATATTTAGAAAACCTATATAACGTAAAGCTCATAGTACCTAGAAATGAAAAACTTATTAGGAAGTATCTGAATATATGTTTGTGAGAGTGAAAGCAATGATATCAGTTCTCAACACTTACTTTTTATGTCTCCCTATTCGATTTTCTGCATTTTATTTCCATTCGTGACATATCATCCTTAATGGATATTAATGAAATAAGATGTTTTCCAATCAATCACATGAAATTTTGAGGGAGGTTAACAAAAATGCCAGTCCACACTTTTTAAAATATATATATTCTTTATATATTTAGTCACCTATTTGCCACAGTATTTTGATGGTAACCATGACTACATTGTGTGATTTTGATTGTCTAATATCTGTTAATCTCATCTCATTTTTTCCCTATTACCTCAAGGAGTAAAAAAGCTATTTTGATATAGCAGTGAAAGTAACAAAATATTTTAAAAATAAAGGTCCTTCTGTAAATTTCTGTATCCTAGGGATTATTTGAAGAGTAATACAAACTCATGGCTTTAAAAAAGATATAAAAATATTACCATAAGAAAAAAAAGCAATAAGGTAGTACCTAAACCAAATGATGGATAAATTGACATATTCAAAGTACACACCAAGAATAAAAGCAATCAATCAAAAAATATAGCAAAACAAACTAATATTTGCAACAAAAAGAACCCTTATAGAGCCTATCAACACATGGCAAAAAAAATAGGGTTTTTTTAAAGCAAAAAATGACCAAAAATAAAAAAAAGAAAATTTTGAATATACTAGTATACAATAGACCTCATTTCACAAAAGGTGTTCCTCAAGGAATTATACAATTTTACAGCAGATTTTCTTGCACAGCTCATAATTCAATTTAAACACTGAAAAGAAAGTCAAAGTAGCATCTAGTTTAATAATCATTTGTATAATAGGTTGAACCATTGTGTGATCTAAACCAGCTCACATCTGCTTTTGTAGCTCTATAATATCAAAACCAACAAACAATTCAGTGTCTCAAAAACATTATTCACTATTCCTTTAGGTCGAAATTCTGTATCTTTTATTGCTTCTGTGACTGTCAGCACGTGATTTTAGCTACGTTTGCTAGTTTCTAGGCAGTTCTCTCTATATATATCTGATTATAAAAGTAAAGTATGAATCATCAGGATAAGACAATTATCTTATAATTGGCTCATATTACCTTCTTAAAATATTTAGAACAGATAAAGCTTTGCTAAAAAGAAAAAGAAAGAAAGAAAAAAGAGAAAGAAAAAGAAAGAAAGACAGAAAGACAGAAAGACAGAAAGACAGAAAGAAAGAAAGAAAGAAAGAAAGAAAGAAAGAAAGAAAGAAAGAAAGAAAGAAAGAAAGAAAGAAAAAAAGAAAGAGAAAGAAAAAGAAAGATAGAAAGAAAGAGAAAGAAAAAGAAAGAAAGAAAGAAAGAAAGAAAGAAAGAAAGAAAGAAAGAAAGAAAGAAAGAAAGAAAGAAAGAAAGAAAGAAAGAAAGAAAGAAAGAAAGAAAAAGAAAGGAAGGAAGGAAGGAAGGAAGGAAGGAAGGAAGGAAGGAAGGAGATATAAAAAGAAAAAGAGAAAGAAATGAAGAGAGATATACTGAGATCTATGACTGACAGATTTAACAAGGAAAACTATAGCATGAGAAGTTACTTTTGAATTCCACATAAATAACAAATAACTTTTTAAGTATGAGTATGTCCCAAGTATCACATGAGACAACTCTATCTAGTAATCCTACTTCGAATAGAAATGGAAAGCAGTTAAATGAACTGAAAACATGGTTCTGCTGTCTCACTGCTGTCTGAAAGTAGGTGGTATCAGGATTTCAGTGCCCATGGGATAAAGTTGAATGAAAGTTTCAGGTACAAGCAAGGTTAAATTTATTTGGCATAAAGAGGGAGTCAGAGTTCAGAAATAATAAGCCAAAACATTAGCTTCAAATTGTAAAGTAAGTGAAGAAATATAATGTTGTAATAAAAAGACCACTGTATAAAGTTTATATATAAATTCTATCAGAGTAAATTTAATTCAACTCCAAAACTTTACTAAATTTTTGTAATAACTATTTTTTAAATGCATACAAACACACATTCTATTAAGCAAGAGTAGACAAATATTAAGAAAAAAGAGAAAAAAGTAGATATTAAAAACCCATTATGAATATAGTAAAAGCAATTAAATTGTATACTTTAAATGAGCTATATATAAATCAATGCCCCAATAAAGCTGTTAAGAAGCAATTTAAAATTTTTAAAATGTTTTAAAATTATATGTACATACACATGTGTTTAGCTGTGTGTGTGTATATATATATATTATATATACAGATGCATTTCTGTGTATATGTGTGTGTATGGACATACATGTACACACACACACACACACAGAGAGAAAAAAAGACATTAGTGAGTTTAAAGAAATTATCCCAGTAAAAATGATAAAGAGATTAAAAATTTCAAATATCACTAGAAGCCACTTAGAAGGGCATTTTGTTTGTCAGCTGATATCTCAAAAGCAATAATAGGGAAAAAATCGATAAAATAGTATCTTCAACATTCTGAGAGAAATCTCTGTCAACTTTGGATTTTATACACATACCAATCTGTCTAAAGAATAATGTGGCAGAGAATGCTCTGAGAGTTCACCAAATCTTTGTTCCTTCACCTGAGCACATGGACTATTTTCCCCTCATTTGTTTGAAAGTAGGTGGAATCATGTGTCAATTCTGCTTAATGTGAATGAGAAATACACTGCTATGGTAGTAAGCCATTGAAATTTGGTGTTTTGTTTGTTATAGCAGAAGACATAATAAATAGATTTTAGGACAAACAAAAGCTACATTTACATCCAAAGGCTCACACTTCAATGTGCTTCATTGGGATGCAAAAAGAAAAATGAGCAAAGAATGAAGGCATTCATAAATATATGAACTATTCTTTACAAATATTGACTATACATAACAATAACACAGAAGTCTAAAAGCATCTTTTAAATAGTGGACAAAATATCATATTTGTATGAGTGTGGAAATCAGAATAATAACATTTGAAAATCTTCATATTACTGAAAAATGTAAAGGTATTATGATTAAATATTGCCATATATGTATGTTAAAATATCTTGACTACTACAAAAAATAATAAACATGTTTAAAAATTCTATACAAATAAAAGAAAAAAATGAAAGTGACAAAGAAGAAAACAGCATTCAAATAAAAAGAAAAAGAAACAAAATTGACTCAAGATGGAAATAAAAATCACATAATAAAGTAGGAAAATACAAAATTATATCTGTATACAACTGTATATAAGTTTAAAGCTAAAGATGATTATAATAAACCTTTAAAAATTCATCTATATGTTATTTATGGAATGTACAGAAACAAAGGTTACAGAATTAATAGAAGCCAAAGTGTGTGGAAATATGTATGTCAAGAAAATGCTAAACAAAATTAATATAAATTGATGATATGAAAAAAGCCAAACTAAAGATGAAACAGGTCACTTAATAAAACAAAGTTTTACTTCTTAAGATTAATTTAGTTCACCATGATAAACTAATAAAACAATTATTTAGCTTAATTGTTATGAAATGTAGCACCTTAAAATTGGAGAACATATATCATTTTCCAATATATATGCAATATTTGTTTAAATAATTACATGAGGGCCTACAAACCTCATCTTACTAAATTTCAAAGTATTTGTATTTTTGAAATGACACCATTAAACAACAGTGCAATTAATTTAAAATATTTTTAGAAATTTGAGAATTAGTTCTAACATCTTGTGTTTCAATTAAGAAGTCATATTTGAAATTAGAAAGCACATAGAAGTATAAAGCTTATGGGATACTACTAAAGCATAAATGGAAAAAAAATAAGAAATTTTATAGAAAATAAAACAGACTCAAATTAATTAGCTAAACATTGAATTTAACAAGTTATAAAAGAATAACAAATTAAAAGAAAAAAATATATGATTAGTTAAGAAAACGATTTTCAATCATATATTACATAATTAAATCATGCAAATGAAAGACAATAGTAAGAAATAGAATCAGAAGAGATTGGTAAAAATGACAATTTCTTGCAAAATTAAGCAAGAAAACAAGAGAAAAAACTCTCAATAAATAAATGATATCAATAATGAATTTTATGTAACCATAGATGCTATAGAGATTAAAATAGGTAGATATTAGAAGTGAATGTTATTGTTTACAATAGGCAAATAGATTTAAAATATGAAATGTAAAGTAACTAAATCAGAAAGTAAAAAATCTTACTTCAGTAAAACCACTGAGATTTAATGAGTTTATAAGAGTTTCACCAAATATTAAAAATAATGCAGTTTCAAAATTACATATGCTCTTCTAGAGAATATAAAAAGAGAAGCTATTCCCCAACATTCTCATTTTTATTAGCTGCAAAATTATTATTATTTTTTTTGCCAAACTAGAGAAGCACAGAATAGGATAGGAAAATTAGAGTATTCTCACATGTGACTGTAGGTATAAGAGATAAAGAAATCCTAAAGAAAATATTAGAAAATTTAGTGTAACAATATATATTTTAACCATGAAAATTTGATTTAATATTAGGTAATTATTATAATTCACTATTAACAGATTAAAGGAGAAAAAATATCTTCTCTTCACTAGATGCAGAGCATTTAATAAACTCAAAATATACCTTGATTGATAATCATTACAAAAAAATCCTTTTAGATAAGTAGGTATAGAAGCAAAAAAATTTAAACTGATATAATGTGTCCACAGAAAAATCCTACACTATAGATACTAAGTAAAGGAACACCTAAACATTTCCTTTAAATAACAAAACAAAGATGCCTTCTGCCTCATGCTATTCAACATTGAACTAGAGGTGCTCTTAGTTCAAAAAAACAAGAAATAAAAAACAGAAGAATTAGAAAGAGAAAATTACCTCATAACATACACAGAAACCTTTTCTATGTAGATAGAAAATGTGAATGATGAAAGTATACAATTTCAGAAGATATACATGTATACACGTATATTCATAATCATGATGTTATGAAAAGGAAGGATTTCTTAAACAAGAGAAAACATGAAGTAACTAGTTGACAACTTTTTATTAATTTATATGCTATTAAATATCTTTGAACTATAATTTTCTTGACAACTTTTATTGTATTTATCCCTGGTATCAATGCTATTGAAAAATGTAGGTTATATATGTTTTTTATAACCTACATTTTATATATACAAAATTTTATATTTATATATGTTTATATATATAATTACATAAAATTTTCTTTTATTTGAAAGATTATTCACAAAATACTATATCTATAGATTTATTCTGTCATATAACTGAGTGTGTTGTGTTTGGAATTCTATTCTTTCCTTTAAAAGTCAACTGTATTGCCTAGAAGTTTAGATAAATTGTTCTTAATTTTTCCATATTAAAGATGTAAGTAGATCATCTGAAAGCATCAGGTTGGATTACAACCATATAATATATGACTTTCGTAAGTACTGGTGTGTTAACATAAATGGCTCTTATTTCAGAAGCAGAGAAGATGACATGTAGAAAGAAGAAAAAGAGGGAGAGTTTTATAGATTGTTGAACTTTGAAGCAAAGACAAAGGAAGAGTAGCCAAGGGTATCAGTGAGTGAAGAACTATAATTTAAGCACACTGCACACACTGCGTAGGCCACGCTCCCTCAGCATTCCAGTTATACTGGTGAGAGTCTCTTTTCTCTAGGGCTCTAGCTGCTGGCGGATCTGAATTGCTCCCAATGGGACAGATCGAGACTCAGGTGTGAAAGAATTTTTAATTTGTTCACAATAGGTGTTTGATCTCAAATATATATCTAATATACATTATGTTTTACTGTTTACTCAATATATATACATGCTACTTTGATTAGAATTCTTTGTAAATTTAACATTGCCAAATTTATGATACTTTCTAAACCACATTAATTTTTGATACAATTATAATAGATTTTTTATGATCGAAAATGCTGGGACCCACAAGGTAGAATAGGATAAGAATCAATCATATTAATTAGGAAATTGTTTTGCAATGGATATTATAAATTTTATATAATATGTAATCCCTTAATGATTAATATACAATCTCTTAAATGTTATAGTCTATGAAATCCTTTGCCATGTGCTCTCTCTTTGGATTTAAAGGTAACCTGGTAATTTTTCTTATAATTTTATAAATTTTGTTATGTACAAATACAGAAAACAAAGTTCAGAGAGATTAAATGAATTGCTAAAATATCTCATAGCTTCTAAGTCTAATTTAAAGCCAGGTTTCAAAATTAGATATACATGTTAAGAGTGCTTTCTATGCTATAATGATGACATTAATAGAGTTTTGTATTTTATCTGTTGGAAGATTAACACTCTAGCATGTCAAGATATGCAGACCCTTAAATTCTTTTTAATTCCAAAATGGGGTAGCAGAGGATAAATTACATTGGTTGGTAATGATGAAATATTCTGATCATTTTTTAATTTTTAACAATCACCACTAGCTCTGATTTTCTCTTGTTCTTTTTTTCACACTATTTAAAGCTCTTGAGATGCAGTAAAATTTGAATGGAGAGAGAAAATAGATTTGTGTGTATGTGTGTGTTTGTTATTCACAATGCTCTGTACAAAAATATCCTTAATGAAAGAGGATCAGAGTTTTTCACATCAATACAACAAAACAGAACATTTATGCAAATGTTCCCATTGAGTGTTTCCATTATCAGACTATTCTTCATTGATTCATACACTACAATATCTACTTGATACCATAATAATCCAAAAAGTGCAGTTTGAGCTTTTCCTTGAGCAAATAAAATTCAGTGACTTGTTTTTTTGTTTGTTTTTTTTTTGTTTTTTTATTACAGCAAGATATTCCTAGATCCTCTGGATATCCCTGCTTCCATTCATAAAAATAAAGAAAGGTAAACTAGACCAGAAGTAGGGACGATACAGAGTATATTCTCTTGCCTCCCTCAGAATGACACAGCAGCAGAATAAACGTATACAATATCAATTCTACAGTTGGAGTAAGCTACACTTCAGATTTTATGAGGAAATTCTCCTATAATTCATTGGTTTATTTCAAGCCATTTCTTGAGGTTCAAAACACCATGAGCTATAAAGACTTCATACAATCTGGAAAGTAAGCATGCCTGGATTATGGTATAGTAAATCTGATAATAGAAAATTATAAAATACACAAAGTGGAATGAACAAAGGTGGAGATCAGTGTTTCTCAAAGGAGACTATACAGACTGCTTTATGAAAGGCCAGAAAGAGGAAGTAGCATGAGTTTGAAGACATTGAGGTTAAAAACATAATATAAATTGGTTGTGTTCTGGGAACTGTACATAATTCACCAAGCTGGTGTGCACATTTAGCCATGACAAGAGGCAAAATCAAAGAGATCAGTAGAGGTCAGATCATGGAATTGTACAGTGAGTTCAAAAATTTAAAGAAGGCAGCACAGATGTTTGAAAATAATCATTTTAGATTCAATGTGGAGAAGGAAATGAAGATAAGAGATGGAAGCAGTGACAATCAATTTGACTATTTCAACAGCACAGATTAAACATATAAAACAAACTGTAGGCCTGAACTAAGGGTGACTGCCATGGGTACAGGAAGAAGAAAGGAGACAGAAATATCAGGACTTAGAATCATGAAACCATTCAAGTGTTCATGTAAGTGACATTTGTAGATTTGAGTTTAAATAAATCTTGAGTTTTTCGTTTGCTAGTTTTGTTCCTATTATTTGTTTGTTTTATAGTACATTGTGTACATAATTCTAAAGAGGGTAAAGTTTGACTTCATACTCCACCCATTACAAAATTATCTAATTGTCTTTTGACTGCTGCCTACTTAGTTTCCCTCTGGTTATACCTATATACTCAAGACTACTCCAATAGTAACACTAACAGGACCTAAACAGAAACACAAGCTCATAATCTTCTCCCCCTAATTATTTTAATTATTTTTTTTCCAAATGGTTCCTCTATGGTAGGTGGGAATCATTAACAAGTTAAACCAGAGATTTCCAAGATTAACTTCATATTGACTTACTATTACAAAAAACTACTGGTCAGAGTTAGGAAAGTGGAAAATATAATCAGATATAAAATTTCCTTTTTAAATTTTTAAAGTATTAATTTTCTTGAAGATCCTGTGTTTTTATATATAATTATCACCACAAAAGTAAATAGAGACAGGTTAGTTTAATACTTTGGTTGCCACTATATTCCCCCTTAAAACAGTCTATTTCATTTTTAACCCATCATTATTTCTTAAGAAATATATGTTAGAAAAAAATATTTTGGAAACTGAGGAAAAACATCTTATTAAGTTTAAAGCACCAGACATGGAAACACTTTACTGTTAGGCATTTTGTCTGTGTGAGTACAAAGGGTGTATTGGATTCTGCTGCCCCACTTTTTCCTTCATTATCGTTTCCATCTGTGTTAAGATCAGGTGTTCTGTCTCTATTGCTAAGGCTTCTTTTCCACAGATTACCTTGAGTGTCCTCCATTCTTAACCTCAATTGGCTCCCTCTAGAGCCCTTTGTGTAAGAAACTGGATATCAACAATTGTGATATGGAATATAGAATCACAAGTTTCCTTTATTTTCAGAACAGGTAATGCATGTGCTGAGGATAATTCCTCAGAGAAAAACCTAAGCTGTTGTTGTATTTGGTTGAGGTGTTAGAACAATTAAACCCTGGTATTTTAAAACACTATTAATATTTTTTGATGGAATGGGCATATGTTGTAATTATCAGCATTTGTATCAATCCCCACCAACATGCAAAAGGATCTACTTATTGCTCTACCACCCACTAAGTATGTTCTCAATGTGAGTCAGTCACTGGTAATTATGAAAAACTAAATTTAGTCTATACACACAACTCAGTTTGGGAGTAAATACTAACAAACTTAAAACCATGACTTTACCTTACATGGGAGAGCAAGGGTCAACTATGTTCCTACTATATTCACACACACACACACACACACACACACACACACACACACACACAGGTAATACTGTTACCCTCAGTTTATCAAAGAAGAAATTGAGTCTTGCAAGAATAAATATTTTTTTTCTAAAGCTGTACAAATAATAAAGCAGTGAGATTTGAAATTTCCCCAACTGAAAATCCATGTCCCTTTCATCAAACATCTGTGTGGAAGCCCACTGGCATACATTAGCACAGTGGCAATGCTCTCTTACCTGCTTTTTTTCAGTTTCTGTCTCTAGGCTATTCTTAAGATCATCTGCTTTATGGTAACTCTATTCTGATCTCAACCTGTTCCTTCAATCTTCCCATACCCTACAATAAGATGTCTTTCTGTCTAGAAATTGTAATGCTTGCTTCTCACAATTTGGGGCATGCAGCAGAAATTTCTGCAAAATTCCCTCTAACTCCCCACCCTCTGTCTCAGTACCTTTTCTCTTAATATGCTGATAAAGCAGTATTACATTATGATCTCTACATCACCATCCACTTTCAGCTATCCATGTCAAATGCCTAAGATAAAATACGAAGCCTTGAACACACAAAAGCATTTATATATAGTCACTAAAATAAATGGTGCAGTATTTATTAACTAGCTAACTGTGTGATAAAAAACATTTACGTCAGTAATTTTTTTCCTGTTCAAGAAATGTAACATACTAATTGTACTTATCCAAATGAACATGGTGATATAAATATCTGCATACATTTATCATCAATTTATTTCTTTTTATGTCTAAGTAACCTTTTGTTGAAAGCAACGAACTGAATTTCATATATAATATCAGGTCCACTCAAAACTAAACAACTGTTGATCACTTGTACTTCAGTGAAAACATGCATGATCTTCAGGGATTTGTAAATTCTCTATGGATGCAGAAAATTCATGATGAATATACTTAATAAAGGATAATTAAAATATAAGGGGCAGAAAAGGATGACCTATCTGATTCTGAAATAAAACTATCAATTACTTGAAGTAGTTTATAATTATTGCACTGAATTATCAGATCTTCATCTAGTTCATTTTATCTTCTATATTGCTTCTTCATCCATTAATTCATTCACTCATTTAATTATCTAACAGAAATAAATATCAGATGTAAAGCAAATAAGTGTTTATATGTCAAGCACTGCAGTAGGGATTGGTAATAGAACAACGAAGAAAACAAGCACAGTGTTCACCCTCACAAAGGCTAGTGTCTGGCTGAAGAGAAACGTTACAGAAATAATGTAAAAAGTACCATTATAATTGTTACAATTTTTATAATGAAAACAATCACTGATTGCCATAAGAGAGAAAATCAAATTTGCATTACAGAGTTGAATTGGGAAGTTTTATGTGTTAAGAATATGATGATTGGTAAAATATCTCAGAGTTGAAAGATCTTAGTCAAATTTTATTATAATAGAGAATCAAATGAATAGAATACTGAGTAATCAACATTAGGACAGAATTATATATATGAGCAGGAAGATACTCATAAGAGGAATACCTAATTGAGAATGAGTGGAATGAGATCCCTCATGGCTATCCTTAACAAAGAGTGGCATTTAGTCATGCAGAGAAAACTTAGCCAGTGGCACAAAAGTAAGGCAAGACACACTAAATAGTGAACAATAGCACAAATGCTTTTCATGGAATTGGTAAGTAGCATGGCTGGAGAGGTAAATAGAACTAAAAAGAGTAACAGTCTTGATGTCCTTTCTGACTATGGATTCCAGATGTTACTGATCTTGCCATATAATTGGAGTTGCACCATATATGTTCCAATACCTGGGTCCCAGAGGGCAAATTAAAGATGAGCTTTCACAATGACTCTAAATTTTCTAGCATATTTAATCTTATCAGACACTCAACTTGGTATAGCAGAGATTTCAGTGTATGGAGAGATACAAAGCATTTGCCAGTTCTTTCCCTTGAATGTAACAGCTACTTACTGCCACCATGTGGAAATCTTTAAGTTTATTTAACATGAATATCTAACATGTTTCAACGTGTAGATTTTTTTAGACCAATAATTAGAATGTTAATTTCTAAAGAGATAATGGAAATCCAGTGGGTTTTTTAGTGATGACCATCTGTGTCTTTTCTGAGCCTTAGAGTTAAATCTATGACATTAGATCACACATTAGGCTACTGCCAAATCTGCATTATACTATGTTATACATGAATTTTTGCTTAAGGTTGAATTTGTTATACTATTTATTGTCTTGTTTTCTTATTTTATATTACTTTTGTTCTTTTACATACTTTAACACTGCATGCTTAACAACTTGCCATTCCAATATTCTACATCTCATTTTTTATGAAAGAACTGATTTCTTGAAAATCTTTATTTTGCTCTGTCTCCTCTAATATAACTTTAACTCTATTTTCTTTCCTATAAATAATAAACTTTTTATCATAAATTTGCTTTGTTGCATGCTGTGTTATATTCAACACCACTGTGGGAGAAATATAGCTAGTTGAACTAAGGTATTCTATGACCAGGAGTTTGCTTTGAAGGTTACCAGAACTAACTATAACTTCTAAAACACATAGAAAAAAAAAATAAGACCATTTATGGCCTAATACTGTATGTTTATATGGCATGTTTATTTTAGTACCTGTATCTTAGAACTGAAATTAAATTAATTCTATCATTTCTGGAATCTATATCAGTACAGCCATGTTTGTACATTAGAATCACTGGGAACATTGGCACTAGTATTGGTAATTTCTAAACGCTCCTTCCATGATTCTAATATACAGATAGGGTTCAGGACCACTGTTCTCTATTTAAAAAGTTTCTTTAATTTAGTACATTATAAAAACAGCAAAAGATTTTATTGAGAATAACTGGGTTCAAAATATTGAATGATACAACATGTGGCTCAATATTTGGTTAATGGAAACCTATAAATATAAGATAAAATAAAATGTGAATTTTCTAGTTTCCTTCCAAGAAATTTGGAGAAACCCCTTAGGTTGATGTAGTTAGGAGAATTGATTCATTTTTGATATATTCCAAATTTATCTCATGATTATATTATTCAGGTTCCACCTTATCTTTTCACTGACTTTCAGTATACTCTTATATCACAACAATTTATAGTTGGAGAACTAGTTCAATATTGCAAGGACCTCATTTCAACTTAAAATTTTATTTTTCAACAAGTTTTTATTTTAACTAAGAGAAGGTTCATCTACCGGTGATGTCTGATTTTCTCAAAATAAACTTTAAAAATATTAGTTCCTCCTTTCATATAACTGAGGCATCTTTGCACATACATTTTACAATAGTGTCCTTGGCCATACATGGAGTGGAGGGGATCTAATACTCTTCCTTTTGCAAGAGTCATAACTTTTAAATTTTATGCTGAAAATGACTTACTTCTCTGTCCCATACTATAAAACATGGTTGCCATCATGATGTTGTCTATGTAACATAATTTTGAGTCACTTGTGTCTGCACTCTCACTATTTAACTATTTTATGGTCAGTCTGATGTGTATGAAATAAACACAACATTTTTTCATTTCTAATTAATTATTAATATCAAATAGTATGGTTTCTTTGTCATTGGAATATATACTTTTCTCCTTGTACTCTTTTAACTCTTCTTCCAATCTATTCATGTCATTCCAGCTTGCTTTTGATATTTTAAAAAAGTTTTGGTCGCTAATTTGCACAAAACATTAGCAGATAATTAAAACTCCTTCCAGTGGCATAATGCACTCTTATAGACCAATGAAACTTTGATTATCAAAAGAATAAATCTCTGAGAATGTACTTTAAAATGACAGGCTAGTTAGAGTGGGACAGTAAAAATATTTATGATGATATTTCATCCCTCAAATTTCTCAGATCACTTTATTTACATATATGGCTTGCACTGCTCTAAGAAAGAACCTAACAAAGTTGGATTCTCAGACATTTATAGATCATCTAAAATATGACATGTGCTGAGAATCCGTAGCATACAGCTCCACCCTTAAGTACGTATATGTAAAAAGAAAATGCAAAAACAGTGTGACAGACATATGGCTGAGGTTTATAGGGTATAAAGCAAATCGCTATGCCTCTAGAAGGAGAATACACCTAAAGTGGATTTTAAAAGAGAAACAGAAACTATTGCAAGGAGGAGAAGATTATGCAAGTGGGTGAATCAATACAGCAAAAGCGAGACATACTATCTTTCAGGAGCTGGAAGGAGTTTGGCATTACTGAAATATAAAATGCAAAAAAGAATTGCTAGAGATGAGGCTACTGGGTGGCTTCAAAAAGTCACTGGCTGCACCGAATATCTTGAAATGTATAATCTCTTGACAAATTATTTTCAATTGTGGTAACCTCTCCGAAGACTCAGAAAAATAGTGAGTTGCGTTCTGGTCCTACCTCTTCTCCAAATAGAGCAGCTCCATTTCTGTTTATTGATATTGATACTTATTCACATTGACATCTAAAATGTTACTTAATCAAAGCCCTTTGAAACTAAAACCAAAAATCCAAACCTATGCTATATGCATGCAGTAGGGAGCTATATTTTTTTTTCTTTTTAATCAGAAGGAATATCATGATCAGATTTAGGTTTTAAATAAATGTTTCCAGTAGTCATTGTGGATCAGGATTTCAAGGCCAAGACTAATGGCTGGAAGGCCAATCAATAGGTCAGATCTAGAGTAGTAAATGACTTGCCTGAGTGGATGAAATTATAACAAAAAAGTTAAGATCATTTGCTGATTAATTACTTGATTTTATTTCTACAATATCTTCTTTCCTTTATTTTATAAAGGAGATGCCCCTAGTGAAATCATAATTGAATCAAGGTAATTAACACACATGTTAATACAATATGTTTCTATTTTTATAGTTCTCAAATTATCAAATTCCCCTAGCCAGTGACCATACTGCTTGTGTTTTTACAGAGTTGTCTGGGTACTATTCTGAAGGTTTTGAGTTGTGGTTGCCTTGGGCAATGGGAGAAACTAGTCATGTGTCTCCATCACTTACCAGGCAAGTCCTCATTCTTCATCCGGCTCAGGTGTTCCAAACAGCAGCTAAGACTAAACCCCAATGCATAAGTGTTTTCAAGCTTCTCTGTGTCAGGTTTGTTAATATCCATTGACTAAAGTCAAGACACATAATCAAACCCAGAATAAAAAAGTAGAGGAAAAGATTCCATAGCTTTATACAAGAACAACAGTCATATGGCAGAGAGGATATGTATGGAAGTGAGAAGAATTTGTGGCCTTTTTTGTTTGTTTTGCATTCTGCCACAGAGTACATTTTGCCCAAATATTTCATTTGAAATTACTACTTTACAAATTCTCATATAATTGTCTCTACTGTTTCTTGAGAGTACCTAAATATCCCTTGATATGCAGGTAGTAATATCACTAGTACAGAGGCACTGATATTCATGAACTATTTGTTCTGACTCGAAATGGCTTGCCTTGATTTCTTCACATTTTGTCCAGTCTCTGGTATGGCTTGACAGTGGCTGCCAGGATAAATCAGGACCATCAACAAGCAGAGAGGAAAACTTACTCTTTTTGAAACTGACTGTTATGTTTAGATTGAACCCACAACCTTGATTTCATAACACGCTATGATCAAAACAATTGAAATAGCTGTAAACTGACCATGAATTATGATTATCATAATTCTTGATTATTATTTTGATATCTGTTCTCACAATCATAAGATTGCATTCATAAAGTATTCTTTTAAAAAAAATAAAACCTCAAACTGTCTTCTTTACTAGGATCTTTGGGAAGACTCAAATACTCTGTCTTCAAATAATACTGTTTTCTAAAACTTCATTATCTAATTTTCTCCCCTTGTACTCAGACTAACTTATGAATTCATGCATGTGTTAAGAATTCATGAAATTATTAACTCATTGAATGCTAGACCTACAAAAATTTTAGGTTTAATATAATCCAAAGTCCTACTTTCTAATGAAGATACTAAGGTTTATATAACTGACTTATCCAAAGTCACACAGATACTTATGAAAAATGCACAATTCTAAGTTGGCTTTCCTTTTCTAGTGCTTTTATTTTTAAAGGTCCAGATAGCCTCTTTTGTTTTCAGTAGTATGTCTAGAAGTAATGCATGAATCAAGAGTGATTTGTTGGTAGTACAGTATAAATACACACACACACACACAAACACTCACACACACATATGTATGTATATATATACATATGTGTGTGTGTATATCTATATGTATATCTGTCTCTCAATACCAACTCTATTTTATATACTCTGGTTTTCCAATAGAAAATACTTCTAAAGCATGGATAAAATTGATGCTTATTTTGTTTGAGCACTATACAATCACTCCTTGCTTTTAAACCACTTATTTTGGGGCATGATTCAATCAGAAAAAGAAGTATTATAGGGTTTTCCAAACTCCTATGTATTCCTTGATCTCTTCAGTATCTGAGTTTTGCTAAATAACAACACATCAGACTTTCTGTATTCCAGGTATTAATGCCATCGCAGATAACCTCAAAGTGTCTGGACCCAATTCTTATCAAATGCCTCATTGGAAAAATGATAATTGTGGTGAATTATTTTAAGAAAATGTAGGTCAGCTATTCCTCTAGATCATATATGATTCATTTTTGGACCAAGCCATACCACCTAAAAGGTTAGACAAACTTATCTTAGAGCCTTATAGAACTTAATTAATTTACATTTTAGTGAGATGTTAGATTTATTAGAACATTACTATAAGATGCCTTCTTGCTGTACCTTGCCAGGTGATTGCTCATAATCTCCTCTGTAACATAGTATCCTTTTTTATAGTAAAAAAGTGATTTTAGAGATAACATCAAGAAGACAAAATGGTATAGTTTGTTTGAATGACTAATTAGAACCATGTAGCTAAATACGCTTCTCTTTTCCACTTTGACTTTCAGGAAACTTAGAGTAAAAAAGATGACAACTAAATGATTTATGTAAGTCCTTAAAACCTGTTCAACTGTGTATTGCTCATCTAGCCCCAACTTATCCTGTATTTCCAATCTACATTTTTAATGCCGCAAACGTGCTATCCTATTTTAGTTTTAATTCTATGGGCTGTTCAAGTTCACTAAAGAACAAGGCAAAACTTAAAAGTGTGGATTTAATAAATGAATGAATACATACATGCTTGCATAATACATACATACACACATACATACATATATACATGTTTTAAATAATTGCTATACCCAAAGCATTTTCTTATGTCATTAAGCTATTTCTTTTTCATGGTCTTATAAAATAAGTACTATTTCTTTAGACTAGGAAACAGAAATAAAAGTTAAAAGGCAAAAAAAAAAGAGTTAAATGGCTGCTCAAATTCAGATCAGTTTTAAAAAATTAGCACTAAAACTCAGGGCTACCGATTATAATGCAATCTTCTTTTTATTGTGTCACAATGCTAATAAAATTTCCTGTGAATTATAGATAAAATCAGCTGCTGAGGTTGCATGCTCTCACTAACATAAATCCTCTGCACACTTCAAATAGAAAGTCTATTCCATGGCTTCCTGCTTTCTCTGAATGAGATACATTTAAAAAAATTTTATGACAATGTGTTACATAATGTAAATTTTATTCTACAAGTTCTACAGCCAAAGTTGTTGTTATGGTTTATGTTTCTTAAACCTCTAGTAGAAAACATGCTACCAGCAGAGTTTCTATTCTAAAAGGAAAATACAATAAATTATTTTGTACAACTTACTGATTTCTTCTTTAGTCTCTAATCTATAAGAAAATTATATCTGTCTTTTAGTTCAGGCATCAAGTTCTTGCTGATTAATAATAAGGGTGATGGTGATATAATAACAGTAGTTACAGTTTGCCATCTGCCAAAAATTTATCATGTATTTTTCTTATTTAATAATTCCAAATTGTCAATATGATGGTTATATAATGTTCTGAGGAACTCACGCCAGTACACAGAAGAACAAGGATTTACATCTCCATGTATCACACTCATGTCCTTACTCAATGTATTACAACTACTACCACCTCTACCACCAAATATTACATGAAGCTTACCCTAGCCAGATACTGTCCAAAAAGATTTATGTACACTACATATATTTATGTATATTAACTTACCTAATTTTGAACATAATCCTAGATGTATCCATACTTTACAGAAAAGAAAATGAAGACTCAGAATTTAACTAACTTGTGCCAAATTATAACTATTCAGTTACACAACTCATGTTCTATCTCAAGCAATCTGACTTTAGAAGATATTCATTTATCCACTATGTTAAAATCTCTATTGCAGTTATTGCTGTTATAGTTTGTTTAACATTGTTTATGTCATAATCAATTTCCAGAAAGGAACATATTCTCATTTAGTGAGACAGGGACTATTTCAATTCCATCTGATGTATTTACCCCCAAATTCCTCATCTTTTGTTGTCCAGTGGTCATGACAACTTTATTTTTAAATATTATAAAACACTAATGGTGCAGAGGCCTGGAGAAAATAACTTGGAGAAGCTGTGTGGCTTCTGTATAATTTTGTTAATAGAAAAGCATTCTCTGTAACGGTAAGTGTTATTTATTTTGCTGAATTTTAAAGGCCATTTTTTGTGTTTGGCAAAGGTAGGTTTCGATGAATATTCAAGTTTCACATTTTACAAAGTGCCTTCCAGGCAGAAAGCACACAAAACAGTGTTAAAAGTTGACTGGCTGTCATTTATATGCTCCAAACTTTGATGTAAAGGAAGCCATAGATTAATTTGATAGCCAAGAGCAAAGGATCACAAACATGGCCTAGGTAAAATTTCTAATAATTCATATGTTATTAAAGATTTTGTGGGTTTGAAAGAGAACTTCTTCATATAAATTCTAATTTGGGAAATTAAAATTTGTTACCTAAAATCAACACATAATTTCTAATTTTGGTAACATCTGATCTCTTTTTATTATTGATTACAAAGAATTTAAATAATGGAGGAGAGGTTAAATATTGACTTAAAAGCTGAGCTAAAATTGAAAATATAAAAATGCTTTTTACAATTATATTAATTTTATAAAAAATACTTAAATGAAAATTTGTTCAAGTGTAAAATGAGATCTTTTTTCTTAGATGGTAAGATTAGAGTTGATAATTAATTGTTTTCCTTTTTATACTTTTCTGATTTTTATTATACTTATAATAGACATTTATTATATTTATAATCAGAAGAGTTAATATTTAATATTTTAGAAGAAATGTCCATTTCATAGGCCAAATTTTACAATTGCAGGTTAAGAGTCTGCATGTTATTTCTAGAACCAGGTCCTTTAATATCTTAAAGAAAGTGAAAATTTTCTTGATGTCACACTGGAACATATGTTTCTCTTTTGTATTTGTTTTTAAATTAATATGTACTAGAAGATAGTTTAAGTATAAAAAAGTACAAAGGACAGTAGACACCCATATAGATATACCCACTACCAAGGTATAAAACATGTTAATATTTTACTATATTTTCTTTGTTTAGAATAACATAGATAGAAACAATGCCTCCTACTTCCCGTCTCCCATTCTATGTCTCCTTATTTGTTGGTTTTTCCAGAAATTACAAAATGCATACTTAATTTTCACAACCTATTCAGAGTCAACATCTTATCACTTCAATTGGTATGTAGATACTCAGCATCAAATAAATTCTCTTACCCTCTGTACATAATACTGTAATTATCTGATATGTTACATTACATCTATATATGTGGAAACCCTATCAGATAATGCCATAAATTTTGCTTTCAACTGTCAAATGTATTTTAAAGAACTTAAAAGAAAAAACATATTATTAAATTTATCCAGTTATTTTCTTTATTCTGTAGCTCTTCATTCCTCATTTTTCAAGTCCTTCTGGTATCAGTTCCCTACTATCTAACAATTTTCCTTTAGCAATTGTTTTTGAACTGTTGTGATAGCTACAGGTTATTTTAATTGTCCATGTGAGAATGTTATTTCACTTTCATTCCTGAAGGGTATTTCACTGGATATAGAATGATGGCATGACAGTCCTTTTCTTTCAATACTTTAAAAATATTGTACCACTTCATTTTAGTCTCCATGGAAATCTGTTGCTATTTGAATTCATTGTTCCTCTATTGGTATTATGTCATTTTTCTGGATGCTTTATAGATTTTTTTTTTTTTTTGCTTTCGATGTTTTGATTTTGATGTGTCTAGACATAAATTTGTTTGGGATTGTTTTGTTTAGGTTCTTTCAGTCTATTGAATGTATAGGTTTATGCTTTTGCCACACTAGGAAAGTTTTCAGCAACTTTTCCTTCAAAAGTTTTTTAGAAGCATACTTTTTTCTCTCTCTCCTTCTGGGACACTAATGAGACAAATTTTAATCATATGATTATTGCTCAACAGTCCTCTTACATTCTATTCATTTTTAAAGATCATCATTTTTCTGTGTTATTCAGATTGAATAATTTTTATTGACCTATCTTCATATCACAGTCCTTCCAGTGAGGTTTTTATATTTTTTTATCTTAGTTATTGTACTTTCCACTTGGTTCTTCTTTATATCTTCTATATTTTTGCAGTTACATTTTATTTTAAATTTGTTTCAAGAGTATTCATAGTTGCTCACTTGCATTTTGAAAATAGTTGCTTTAATGTCTTTGTTACATGATTCTAACATGTATCATCTTGTCATTGGCATCTGTTGATTATCTTTTCCTATACAAGTTGAAATTTTTATGATTCTCTGTATGCTGAGTAATTTTTAGTTATATGCTAGACATTTTGAATAATACATTATAAGACTCTAGTTCCTGTTTAAATCTAATGGATAATGCTGATTTTTTTTTTCAGATACTTGACATGGTTAGGCTTAGGCTATAATGTCCAGCTCAACTCAGTGGGTTAAATTTTATATGTCACTTTGGTTTTCAAAAAAATGTTCCCTGCTACTCAGATCGGTCTACCCAAAGTTCAACCTGGGAACTGTGTGGAGGTAATACACTAGTTCAGTTTTCCTATTTTATATGCCAATCAGGATCAGATCTATGCATTTGCAGATCAGGGATATTTTTGAGTCTTCTAGCTTTGGGTAGCTGGGTGCATTTTATATTGCAATGAGAGGAAGAATATAAAAGAAGGGTATCATATCTAATTTTGTGTAATGAGAAGTCTAACAAATTAAATTCAGGTCGTGATATCATGAGAACGAATGTTGAAGAGACCTCAAAGTGGAAATATCCATTAAGCATTTAAAATTTAAAGTTTGTTTCTCAGGAGATATCAGTGTGACACTCCCATCCTCATGGAAACTGGAGTCCCAGAAGTGTAAAGAGTTTTCTTTTATATCCAATCCCTTGTGTTAAAATTTGTGACTTACAGCAAATATTTTTATGTGTACTTCAAGTGACTGATTTGTAAATGGCAGCAGTAATGTATTTCCAAAGTCCCTTTTACATCTTAATGAGAGGCCTTATGTGCTTGCCCAAATAATTAATACTTAATACATGTTTCTTTGACCCTTTGAGGAAAATAAATATACTGTCCCATTACAACAATGTTACTACTATGCTTTTGAACCAAATAGTGCATATCTTTGTAAAGACTAGAGGAGTTACTGATTATAAATATCAAGAGCCCGTGTTCAAATTTGGCTCTTTTGAAGTGTAGGCCATATACACACATAGCCGGCACAGTTATTGGATGGAGACCCTGTTGAGTGGTTAAGTCTCTTTTGCTGTGTCTAAACCATTTGGCAGACACAACGGTCTTCTTTTCCTTCATAAGCCTAAATTTGTCCCATTTGGAAAACAAATAGTAGACATTTCTCAATGCATAAAATCATCCAATCATATTTACTGGCAATTAAAAAAATCGCACAAGGGTGTGAATCAATTTAATATATGAAATTTCAGTTAGAATCATTGAGTGCCTATCTCATTTATTTTCCAGATGTTTTAAAAAGATTCAGAATCAAGGAAGAATGAATATCCTAGATAATAATACTGAATTTTTTTGTAATGAATACTTTCAAAACCTAATATATCTTATTTACTGCTCCACATTTATGTGTGGAAACTAGGGAAGTCATGTTTCACAGTGATACAAAATCATTTTTTTAAAATACAAATCTGACCATATTTCTCTCTTGCCCATACAAATTCAATAGCATCTTCATAAGGTATGCTGAATAAAAATCCATTTTTCTTTGTATGGTATATAATCTTTCTATTCAAAGATCAGCATTATCACCTATGACTTTATTAGAAATGCAGAATATTAGGTTCTTCATCCAACTATTCTAATCATGATCTTCATAAAATCTCAGGTAACTCATATGCACATTAAAATTTGAGAAACACTTTAATACAGGACATTTTATGTCCTTTCCCAAATTTGACACTTTTTGCCTAATATCTTTATGTTTCTCAGCCAAATTCATGGATTCTAAAGTCCAGCCACACTAAACCCACCATTCTCTGAACTGTCATTTCCTTTCTTTCTGTGCTTATGCCTTCTTATGTACTTGTTTCTCATTTGACAATCTTCTACACCTTCATAGCAAGCTCAAATGTCACCTCACTTCCTGTGAAAGAAGTATTTTCCTCAGGTTCTGTCTTGCTCTCATATTCCCTACCTCTATTATTGCCACAGCCTTGTACCTATGCACAATAAAGGCATTATGGTATGGTGTTCAAGAGTGTAGTTTTGGTGTCAGTAAGTCTTGAGTTTGAATTGCAACACTTATTAGTTATGTGACCTTAGAGAAGTCATTAAACTCTCTAAGTTTAAGTCCTTTTGTCTACAATATGTGAATAGTAATATCACAAATCTCATTGGGGTTGTTATAATATTTAAATTAGATTATGAATACAAGGTATAATATATGTCTCATAATGAGAACTGAGTAAACACTAATTCTCATCAGAAAAGCAGGAATTTACATGCATGTTTCCTCACTACATTCTGTAAATTGTGATTTCTTTAAGGGCAAATACTATATGTTAGCCATTCTTTTAACCATTCTCACCCTGTTCCTAGTATATAGGAAGCATTTAAAAAGTGAGGAAAATTAGAAACCAGTGACTTGCCTTAAAATGTACTATAAAGTTATGAATAACATCAAGGCTAGAATCCATGTCAACATATTTCTAGTGTGGAATCATCCCTCTGCCTAATCTCCCCTTACGTACTCTCACCACAGTACCCATATTCACATGCATGGATAAACACACCTGCATACATTCACACTAACACCATACATTCAAAAGTTCTAAGACAGATACTTTAGAATTGTTTTAAAGAAATTAAACATTAAACAAATTTGGATTAATTGACAAAAACAGAAATAAACACATTTCTACAAGAAACAATTAATACTAGAAGTTCAAACAATATGCAAAAAAATCCACAGCAATAGGTGAGAATCAAGCTATTGAGGGCATCACATGCTATACTAAATTTAATGAATAACGGCGAAATTCAGATTAGGATTTTAGAAACAAGAGAATGAAGAAGGGTAAGCATGAAGCCAGAGTGAAAAAGCATGAGTATAGGAACAAGAAAGGCGTGATCTGAAGACACTGCTATTACTTGATGCTCATTGTGTGGTTTGACAGGGAGGGGTGCTAACTAGTCAGGAATGCATTACCTGGAAAGCAATTATCTAATTTTTTTTCTCTCTTATGCAGGCCTCAGTTGAGGCATGGAACTTTGTATGGCCACTTCCATCAGACAATAGGAGGGAGAATTAAAGATTAAAGTGGAAATAAGTTGAAGATTTGATAATAGCTCTTATAAAATAACTAGAAATAGATGAATGTGGAAATTATTGGTTGTGCTAATATTTGCCTGATAAACCCTACTGATCCTCTAGCCCTGGGACAAGTAAGAGAGAATATATTCTTTTCATTACCATTATTGTTTCTGTCTAGTATTATTAATGCACTGTATACTAGGGGACTCTTAATGAAAGAATTTAAGCATAAATGTTTTTCTACAATCTGGTTATGGTTGAAACTTAGCAGCTTCTCTTTCTTTCATAGTACAGTATTTTAATAATACAACTAAAAAACAAGTATAATTATAGCTTGTATTTACTAAGTAGTTACTACAGGACAAAAGCAGCTTGGGTTCCACTAATTTTCTAATGGAGTGGAAGGAAGGAGATAAGGAAGAAAAGGGAAAAAGGAAGTAAAGGGAGGATGGGAATACTGGAAGATAAAGGAAAGGAGGCAAGGAAACATTTAGTATTTACTGTGGGCAATGTTGGGAGCCATTCTTGCTGAATGCCCTACAGACAGCTAAAGTTTGCAGAGCAGGTGGGCTCTGTACTGAAGGAGAAAGTTTGGCTTAATGAATAGTTTGTTGCAGAAGGAGGAAGTTTGGCTTAATGGAAAGAGTTGAACATTTCTTGACCCAAGGAATAAGAAACGAAAAACAGGAACAAGATTGTTTTGAGAGAACTTATGTAAATTTCAGCAATTGTTTGCATGTCTGTGGGTTTTGTTTCTCATACATTTTCAAGGGTATAAATATGCTGCGCTAAATAAACTTGGGGCTCAGTATTCAATCTTAGCCCTCCCGACTCTATCTTCTGTCTCTCTCTCTCTTTTTCTTAATCCTCACTCCCCCTCTTGGGAACTGTTCGATTTTAGCTGGCTGGCTCTGGCAGGGCAATGTCTCATTCATTTATAAATTGGCCAAATAATGCTCATTGTGGGCTTACTCTGAGTCAGGAACTAAATCAAATATTAGAGATACACTGTAAATGAGACAGACATGGTCCCTACTCTCAAATTACCCATATTCTGGTAATCACCACACAGATTAACCAGAGTAGACAGATAATGTCACCACCCCTTTCAAACTCTCTTATGACATTTTATAATAATCAAAATAAAATGCAATATTACCCTCGTTTCAAGGCCTTACTTTACCTGGTTCCTGAATAATTCACTGACATCATCACTTATTATTCTCTTATTATCTCCACTATTGATCTTACAGTCTCAAATACATCAATCTCATTTCTACTTTGATGCCTTTACACTGTTCTTATTCCTCTTCCTTGTATAGCCCTTCCCTAGATGTTTACATATAACACTTCTTCACCTCTGTGCTAGTCATACTAATGCACCCCATCCCAAAAGGTATCCATATTCTAATTCCTGGACCCTGTGATGATACTACACATGGCAAAATGAACTCTGAAGATATAATTAAGATTAAAGACTTCAAGATAATTTTACCAGGGGAAAAAATGTGATGATAGGTTAAAAATGCAAAGTGATGAGACATGATTTGTTGGCTTTGAAGATGGAGGAAGGGGGCCATGTGCCAAAAAAATGTTGGTGGCTTCTAATATTTAAAAAAGGAAAGGAAACAAATTCTATACCAGGGCCTGCAGAGTAACGCAGCTCTGCTGACACCTTGATTTTAGTCTAATGAAATCCATGTTAAACTTCTGGACTACAAAACTGTAAGATAATACTGTAATGTTTTAAGTCATTAAATTTATGGTAATTTGTTACAGTAACAACTGAGAAGTAACACAATTTTATTTAGGTCTTTGAATAATGTTGCCTCCTTATATAGTCCTTTTGTAACATATCTACTATAATCCCTATTCCATTACTCTCTATCCATTTGCCCTGTTTTTCTTTTAATAGCTAGCACTATCTGATATTACATTATCTACTTAATGTTTTCTCTCTCCAACAACAGAATATAAACTTGATGAAGGCAGTAACTTTGTTTATTATTCTAGATACCACCTATTACCTAGGATAATGTCTGGCACATGCTAAGTGGTACTCAAAAATCATTTATTGATGAATGAATGAATTTCCATTTTATAAGGATGAATATAAGGTGCTCTAGTGGTATAAACAAGAGGAATCACCTAGTCTGAAGGTTCCAGAAAAGTGTCTAGGGAGTCAGTAACTTTTAAACTGCACAGTTTTTAATGATGTATTTATATGTCATCTCTCACAATGGATTATTAAGCTGATGGCAGAAATTTAGTATTATTTGTACTTCTATCTCCAAGTCCATAATAGGCTCTAAGGAAATGTTTCAGTGAATACATACTTGCATGGCAATTTTGGAAGAAGTCATGGAGAAAGTTGATAAATGCTCACTTTTAGCTAAACATTACTACCTTAATTTAGTACAAAATAGCTATGAATTTTCCTGTTATTGATGATGAGAGATAAGCTGGTTGACATACAATTATACTGATATCAATGTTTAAAAAATATATTCTTCATTGGGACAAACACAGTTTTTTTTTTTTTAAATAGTTTTTAAAGGAAGGAATCTAGGTGTTCATAAGAGAAAAAGAAGTAAAACTAGGGCTGTTAAGTCAAGACCGAACATATAAACTGACTCTAATAACTACTCGGTTAACAGTTTTTTAAAACAGTTGCCAAAAGGTTGACTCTTTTCCCCAGAAGGGTGTTTGGGATTGCTGTAACCTAATTTTGAATGCTGCTGGGACATGTGTATTGAGTTGTTATTCTTGCAGTGTTTTCTTTCACCACAATGCAAGTCTCCATGTTATCAATGGGCTTAATGCTGGGCTCTGTGTACCAGCAACTGTTAAAAAGTTCTCTCCTCTGTCTCATTGCTACTACTCTTATTCTTTTCCTACTTTCTATTTACTATCATTTCTATGCTCCATATTAGGTAGTTGCTTGTTAATTCTGCCAGAAGAGAGCTGTCTATTTTTACTATTCATGACAGTCATTAGAAAAATTAGCTGATCCGTATTGACTTGATACTGTTTTGTTAATCACGTGTTTTGTGACTTAAATTCTCTGATGGTGCCATTTGGCTGTTCTTGGGTCTGTGCTATTTTTATTCTCATACAAAACAAAAACTCATTTTTAAAAGCACTAACTAAATTCTCTCAAATGTCTATTACATGTAATCATTTCATTTTGGGTATTGTATGCTTTCGTAACCATGATGCAGTTAGCTGGATTTTTTTATAACAAGTTTTTAATAATTATTTATTTTACTAGTTTTAGAATATCTGAAAATATGTGATCACTAACCTGTCAAGGAAACAGAAAGGTGAAAGAATCTATTTACATTAGTAGATAGATAGGCTCTGAAATGTACTCACAGTAGAACATCTTGAGTGTCAAGCTAATTCTTGTGATGTGAACAAATACTCATTTCATGGAAACAAACTCTAAATTTAAAGATCTTAAGAGAAAGAAAAATATATAATTTCCCTTATGATGTGCTCTGACACTATCTCTCACATGATAGGTAAAGTAATTCCATTAAAACAGTCAGTTCATGTTATTCTTCTGCCCACCAATCACTGACTATTTTACCCAGAGTAATAGCCTAAATGACTTTGATCTGTGCCCCATCCACACCATATCTATCTTGCACTTATATATATGACCTTTCTTCTTAACACTAATTTAGGTATCTTCACCTCAGCCCCACTGGCCTCATGAGTATTTGAATATACAATGCTAGATCTCATGTTAGGGCACATACATTGTCTGTTCTTTCTATAAAGAACATTTTCCACTAAGATATTTTCTCCTGTTCTCATTTATTTCATGTCTCTGGTTAAATGTAACCCTATCTAAGGGATGTTCTCAACAAAGTTTACATGAAATAAATACATCACCTCATTGTTATCTCACACTGATGCAATTTTTCTTTTAAATCACCTTTTTGAGGTATCCTTCACATAAAATAAAATGCATGATTTTAATTGTATAATTTTAGAAATTTAGCTTAATGAATAATTAATGATGTAACCATCAGTATAATCAAAATATGGAACATTTTCATCACTTCTCAGTTTCTGTCTGACTCCAGACATTCAAAATCCTACCTTGGTAATAGCCCCATGGATATGCTTTCTGTCAATATAGATACTTTTACTTGTTCCAGAATAGATATTAATAGATTCATACAGTAATTGCTGAATTGTATCTGGCTTCTATCACCCAACAGGTTTGGAAATTCATCTGTGTTGTTGTATGTACCAGTACTTTGTTCGTTTTGTTGCAAAATAGAATTCCATTGTTTAGATAAACCTCAATTTATTTATTCATTCATCTGTTGAGCATTTGGATTATTTCTAGATTTTTACTATTATAAATAATATTACTATTAAAATTTTGTACAGATCTTTCTGTAAAAATACATTATTCATTTTAATGGGTAAAACTGTAAAAGTGGAATTGATTGGTAATGTAATTATATATTTCACTATTATTTAATTAAGCCATTTATTTTGAGTAAATGTAGATCCTCATACAGTTGTAAGAAATAGTATAGAGATATTACATATGTCTTTTAGCCAGTTTCTCTCAGTGATGATGACAGTACAATATTATAACAGGAAACGAACATTGATATCAATATCAACTGATATCTATTGATTTTATTCAGATTTTGTCATCTTTACATGTACTAGAGTATGTGTGTTTTAGTTCCGTGCAATTTTATCACGTTTAGGTTTGTGTTTCTACCTTTATCTGCGAAAGACAAAACAGTTACATCATTACAATGACCTTTCTGCTAATCTTGTATAGCCATGATGACCTCTATTCCCCAATTTCAATCCCTATCTGACACCTGGCAACCACTAATCTGTTTTCTATCTTAATAATTTTGTCATTTTAATAATATTACATAAATAAAATGATACAGTATATAGCATATTGATATTGTCTTTTTCGATCTGTAAAATTCTGTTAATGCATCTAAGTTGTTGCTTATGACAACAGTTTGTTCCTTTTCCTGCTAATTAGTATTCCATGATATGGATGTACCACAGTTTAACTATTCACTTACATAGGGCATCTGAGTTGTTTATGACTTATGGCTATTATGAATAAAACTTATATGAATGTTTTTGTGTGAATTTAGTTTTCATTTCTCTGGGATAAATACCCAAGAGTGCAATTGCTGAGTTGTATGGTAGTCAAGTGTTTACTTTATAAGAAATGTCAAATTGTTTTCCAGTGACCTTCTCATTTTGTACTTCTGCAAAAAGTATAGGAGTGATTCAATTTCTCCACATTCTTCCCATATAATTCCCTATACTTGGATAGGTATACAGAGCTATCCCACTGGGTTTTAATTTTCATTTCACTAATGGTAATGTTGAACATCTCTTTATGAGCTTTTTTGCCATCTGTATAGCTCCTCAATGAAATGTCTATGTATGACTTTTGCCCATGTTCTATTTGGAGTGTTACTTTACTGTTGAGTTTTGAGAGTTATTTATATATCCTAGCTACCAGTTATTTTTGGACATGTTTGCAAATGTTTTGTATCTATAGCTTATTCTTTTCATCTTCTTAACAGAGTTTTTGGCAGAATAAATGTTTTAAATTTTGATGACATCCAATTTATCAATTTTTTTTCTTTTATGGCAATGCTTTTAGTATCAAATTTAAAAACTCTTTCTTAGACCTAGAATCTGAAGGTTTTTTTCTAAAAATTTAATTTTATGTTTTATATTTAAAGATAACCTACTAAATGGGAGAAGATATTCACTTATGATACATCTGATAAGAGGTTAATATCTAAAGCATATAAAGAACTCATACACTTCAACAACAACAAAGAAAACAATCCAGTTAAAAAATGGGCAGAAGACCTGAATAGATATTTCTCCAAAGAGGAAATACAGATGGCCATAGATATGTGAAAAGATGTTCAAGGTCACTAATCATCAGAGAAATGAAAATTAAAACCACAATGCAATATCACTTCACATCTATTAGAATGGCTATCATCAATAAATCAAAGAACAACAAGTGTTGGCAAAGATGTGGAGAAACAGGAACTCTTATACACTGTTGGTAAGATTGCAAATTGGTGCAATCACTATGGAAAACAGTCTGGAGGTTTCTCAAAAAATTAAAAATGAATATAATTGTTGATCCAGAAATTGCACTTCTGTGTATTTGTCAAAAAAAAAAAAACAAAAACAGAAACAGAAACAATAATCAGTAAAGATCTATGCAGCCCTATGGCAGCACAATTTACAATAGCCAAGGTATGGAAGCAACTTAAATTAAATGCTCATCAACAGATGATTAGATAAAGAAGTTATGGTTCATATATACAATGGAATACTATTTAAAAAAATAAAATCTTACCATTTGCAACAACATGGATGGACCTAGAGGCTATTATGTTGAGTGAAATGAGTCAGACAGAGAAAGATAAATATCATATGATTTCACTTATAGCGGAAAAGAACAAATTAATCAAAAACAGACTCACAAGTATAAAGGACAATCTGGTGATGGCCAGAGAGTCTGGGAAAATGGGGTGAAGAGTTAAAGAAGTACAAATTATTAGCTGATAGATGGTCATGAGGATAGAAAGAATGGCAAAGGAAATACAGTTAGCGTTAATGTAATGTCTTGGTGGAGTCAGAGGAGAGAAAGAGTAATTAGCGGGCTCATTTTATAAACTATGTAAATGTCTAACCAAGGTACTATATACTTGAAACTAATAATATTTTTTTTAAAAAAAAATCATAATTAATTCTGAGCTATTTTTAAAAATAAATTGTGAGGATTAAGTCGAGGATTTAATTTTTTTTCTTTTCTTTTCTTCCAACTTTGTTCTCCTTCAGTATTGTATTGGCTATTCTAGCTCTTTTGCTCTCTGTATAAACTTTAGAATCAGTTTTTTGATATCTACAAAATAATTTACTGGGAATTTTATTGGGATTGCATTGAATCTACAGATCAAATTTGGAAGAACTGATATCTAGACAATACTTCCTATCCATGAACATAAAATATCTCTCCAATTATTTAGTTCCTTGATTTCATTTATTAATTTTGTATTTTGCTTATACAGAGCTTGTGCATATTTACTTAGATTTATATCCCAGCATTTCATTTTTTTGGAATACTAATGTAAATTATATTGTGTATTTAATTTTAAATTAATTTTTTCATTGTTGATATATAGTAAAGCAATTGATGTTTGTATACCTTGTATCTCGCAAACTTGCTATTCCAGAATGTATTTTTGGTCTATTCTTTTGGATTTTCTACATAGACAATTAATGCCATCTATAAAAAAAGACAGTTTTGAGTCTTTCTTCCCAATCTGTACATATTTTATTTTCTTTCTTGACTTTTTGGATTAGCAAAGACTTCCAGCACGATGTTGAAATAGAATGGTTAGAGGAGACATTCTTGCCTTGTAACTGATCTTAATGTGAAAGTTTTGCTTCTCACCATTTAAGTATAATGTTAGCTATAGGATTTTGTAGATAGTATTTATCAGGTTAAGAAAATTCGCCTTGATTACTAGTTTACTGAGATTTTTATCACAAATAGATGTAACACCACTCTCTTTTTAGACATTGTTTGTCTCCTAAGCAGTATTCCTACCACACTTGAACCTCTGTAATATGTTTTTTAAACAGGTGCAGAGTGACAAAGGTAAAACTTACACCAAAACCCATCAATCAATATCCTGAATAAATTTTCATCTTACTCAGATTAAAACACAAAGGATTTATAATGACCTACCAGTTCCTCCATGATCTGGCCCTCTCTCTTTGTCCTATAACTTTGATGTCATTTCTTTTCTCTCTCTTTTTAGTGCATTGTAATCTAACATCACCAAAATGCTACCCGCTCTTCACCGCTCTTCAAATATTCCAGTCATTCTATTTACTCAGGGCCTTTGCTCTCAGTGTTCCCTATGCCTGGCATGGCCTTGCACCAGATACGTATTTGGCTTACTCCCTCACCTGCTTTAGATTTTTACTCAAAAGACAACTTCTCACTAACGCATTTCTGGCCAACCTCTTTAAATGTTTCACCTCCACTCTCAATTTTTGTATACCACATTTCTTATTTAGTTTTTCCTCCTTAGCAGTGGTATATAATAATAAATACTTATTTTTACTCATGAGTCTATGGGTAGCCTGGATGGTTTTGCTAATTAGTACTGAACTCAGCTATCTTGCCTAGGCTCACTTATCATCTGTGGTCTACCATTGGTTGGAATGGTAGCATCTTGGTCCAGGACAGCCTCTTATTTGTTCTCATGGGAGAGGTAGCATGCATAGAGAGAGCAAAAATGCACAAGATTTCTTAGGCCTAGGTTTGAAACAAACACACTATCACTTCCATCACATTCTATTTTCCAAAATAAGTTTAAAACTAGCCTAGATTCAAAGTTTATACAAAGTCACACTGCAAAGGGGCTTGGATATAGTGGGATAATTGAGGCTAAAAATCTGATCAATCCACCACACTACATGCTTCCCTAAATACTTTACTCATTATCCATAGCTTTTATCAGAATATAAGCTCTAAAATGTCAGGAATTGTGTCTGTTTTATTCAGTGCTTATCCAAATGCTTGTAATTTTTCTGGCATAAACAAGAACTCAATAGTTATTTGTTAAAATAAATAAATGGACACCTCTGTGATCTACCACCCTATATAATACCTTTGTATAGATTGTAAACTCTTTAAGGTCTTTAAGGTCTAAATGTAGTAATTGTTTTTTGGATTAATAAATAAACAATAAATGACAATAGGTCCTAGGTGGGAAATGAAATGAAAGGGAAATCTCTTTCTAATGCTAATAGTTTGAGCTTTTAGATAAACTTTTCTAAGTGTTTTCCGCCAACTCAAGTAACTTTTTGGAAATAGTATTTCCAATACAGAAAAAAATTCATGATGTTTGAAATAATTATGGCACTTTCAGGTGCATATGGCATGTAAAGATTAGAAAGTAGCATCTGCATAAAGCTATGAAGGAAAACTATGAGCATTAAGATGTGCTATGTACCCTTAATTGAGGAGATTAATTGTAATTGTAGAAATTAAACCATAATTTGGGTTCTAGGATTATCCCTCGAGTTTCATTATGATTAGCATAACTCACCCATAATTGCTTCTACCAACATGGTGTTGCCAAACTGCCAGACAAAAGAGCCTATTGGCTTGGTTTAAATCTAAATCTCTCACAGACAAATTACCTAGATAGGTATCATTACTTCTACTCCAAAATACCCTGGAGATAATTTTAATCTTACTCAATTACTCCTTGATTTTCATGGTAAGGAAAGTAGTTTGGAAAAATATACTTAGAATATTTCTGTAGCCTTAACTACTCAGAAGTTAGATAATTTTTTTATAGAATAATTGCAAAACACAAAGTGTTATAGCTATGTGTACTTCATATTCACCAAGCCATGAACATGTCTAGATATACATACTTTTATGTATATTCCATACTTTAACAAAATATTTATTTTAAAAACTAAAATATTTACATGTATAACAGAAATAAAACACTTGAGAAATATTATAATGAATTATAAAACTAATAAAGGTATGTGTCTAATTCTTATTCCTTTTCAACTATATTTATCAATCTAGACTTCCTTATATTACATTAAATTAATATTGTAAAGAACTTGAATATGCTCTAAATTTTTTTAAAGGGACTTAATTCTCATATTTCTTCTTAGCCTCTACTTTGTTCATTGAAAAGGTCTGTTGTACAATTCATAGATTTCTTCATATCTAGTCATTTTTTTCCTACCACAAAGAAAAAGTTAACCCAAAAGTTCAGTATTGGGACACATTATATTTTATTCTATATGCTATGTGCATTAACTGCCATGTAAAAGCTGATATATTTATATTATAAATTAACATTCTACATTATTAGAGGATAATTTTTAGGTTTTCTCAATGCATTCCAATATCAATTTGTCAAGATGGGGAGAAAATACTTGACACAGAGGTTGAAAACACTATAGATGACTTCACCAAGGAAATATTTAAAATAATTGTTATCCACTACTATATAAGTTTCTCCCAGCAAGAGACTAAACAATTGGCCATGTAAAGAGGCTGAGAAGTGAACCATTACATTTAGAAGTGAGTTTTAACTGACTGCCAATATTTAATTTAAAGTTGTAAAAAGAATTTTAAGAACTGAATTCAAAAAGGTCTGAATTTATCTGACTGCACTGTGACAATAGCATAAACATGCAACCTGTTATTCAGGCCAGTGACTAAGTTCCCATTTCACCAGTTAGACATTCCATGACAAAGCAGAGAAAGATGTGTTAAAAATTAGACTTGCAAATTTTAGAATACATAGTGTCAGTCTAGTGATGTTAAACATCCATTTAGAATAACTCACAGAGTAACTGTAGCATATTACAAAGTGGAATCATGAATATGCAATCAGCAAATGGTTCTGAAGCCTGATCACCATCTCTGTCAATTATAGCAGTCACTTTCTGTGATGGTACCTTGGCACTTTGACAGTGATTATACCTTTACATGATGTATTGCAGATATTATGCTTCAGTTGTTTACAAATAGAACCATATCTTACTCTTTCACTGTAAGAATAGAGTGTTTTAAGCAAGGAAAATATTCCTCATTATAAACCCCCACTTAAGTCACTCATGCGTGACCAGACTGGAACTATTATATGATACCACTACCACATGACAAAAGCAGCCCCCAAATCCCATTTTTTATTATTCCTAAAAGTGAAGTAATGTGGAGTTTTTTCAAGTTAACAGAAAAAAAAAACTGCATAAAGGATTAATTCGTAAATGGTGCCCATCATTCGAAAGGAGCATGCTAGTCAAAAGAGAAATCAATTTTTAAATATAAAGCAAAATTTTAAGACAGAGCTGTAGATGTCAATCAGGACAAAATAAGAGATATATTTTGGCTTTTTCTTTTATCCTAGCAAAAATTGGTAATTTGCTTGTTTGTAGGTATCAGTTTTGTCTAAAAATGCAACTTCGGGTGGTTTGCTTAGATAGTAATTTTCTTCAATGTTTACTTGCCAAAATTTCATGTAAAAGTATCATGAAGACTAAATTAGCAGAAAATCCTCCAGTTTGCCCCTTAATTTTATTTATGTATCTATATAAGTAAAAACACAATATTAAGGTTGCTATAGAGTATGCAAACCTACTCAGATACCTCTAAATATCTTGGTTTCTACTACATATAGATAATACTATGAATGTTAGACTTAATTATTTGTAATTTTCTACCTAAGTTTTATAGATTCAACACTTTCTTGAGCCATTGATTCAAGAAGTTTAGAAATTCATAGTTATAAATTCATAGTTATAAAATACTATAAAATAAACACTTTACACTCAACATCTTACTGTACAACATTTCTTCAGATAAAAATGAAACTTGCTACAGGTCACATAGCTAGGGTCAAAACCAGATCTTCTAATCAAACTCTGGTTTCACAATCAAGTGCCATTTCACAAAACCAGTCTTTTTTTTATATGTTTAATATAATGGTATAAAGGAATGGTTGTCAAGAGGGAGGAAGATAAAAAGGAGAAAAATAATCTATGTGACTGTGTTCCCATGGTGAAACTAAAGCCTAGATCTAGAAAATTTAACATAGAATTATGGAATAATCTACATCTTGAAATGTTTTCTTGCAACAATGTAATATTCCTCCCAACAAGATGAACTAAATATTGGAACAGAATATTTAACAAAACCTTAGGGAAAAAAAGTACAGAATTTCTAACAATAAATACTGGCATTTCAGTTCATCTTATTCTATAACATTTCTCTACAGTTCACCTTCCTTAAGCTATAGAAGAATTATATCACACACAATAACCACTCACAAAATAGCGCTCGTTTGAGGGAGATGGTTTCACATCCAATGGGAAGAGAAGTAAAAATAGACAAAAATGCCTCAGATAAGAGAGAATATAAAAGCTTTTGTGAAAATGTAAATAATATTTAAAAAAAGGCATGTAAATCTGTTCTTTAAGTGTAAAGTAGGAAAAAATACAACATAGTATGCAAAAAATAGACAAATTTCTCACCTCTGGAGAAACTAATCATGAATTAAGAGTTATTCTTAATCATTTCAAAATCTAGAACAATTTTGTAAGACTATCCAACATTTGATTTCAGTCATGATATTAAAAAGTGCATTTAATTGAGATTGCAGACTTAAAAATGTAGAAATTCATCAAAGAATAATAATCCCAAATTGACAAATAAATTAGAAACAATAATTACAGCATAGTCACTATTGAAATTTAGATATTTTTATAAAGGGTAAAATTGAGATGATTCTACCTAATGTGGGCAGAGATTAAGTCACTCAGATAGAACATGATAATAAAAAACATAGGTTAAAAAAATAGATGTGTCTGAATTAGAAAACTCCTCAGATAAAATAGAAAATATATTCAAATATTTATGAAAAGTTTATCTAAAGAGAGATTACTGTATTCAAAGAAAATGTAAAACGAGATACACATCAATATTTTATTTAAACTACTGTTAAAAGTAGTCAACAAAGGAGTAAGACTGACAACTAGTATCTGAGTCATCATAGAAATCATCAATGCTAGATGGCAAAGCACTATTTATCATTGTTACTCACAGCATTGCATTTGAAGTCACGGGTAGTACAATAAGCCAAAAACAAAACAAAACAAAACAAAACAAAAAAAACCCCAGTAAATCAAAAAAATTATACTGGTTGAGAAAGAAGAAATAAAACTCTTTCTTTGAGGATGGCATGACTCTCTATGTAAAAAATAAATGAATGAATAAACCACAAATTACTAGAACTAAGTGAGTATAACAAAGTTTTAGGACACAAGATTACTATAAAAAATTATCTGTCTTCCTTATGTAAAAGCAATGAGCAACTTAAATATCAAATATAAAAAATATATCACTTAATAATAGCATAAAAATAAAATATTTAAGCATAAATTTAACAAAATGTGTGCAGTATTATTGTAAAAAACTACAAAACTCTAATGAAATTAAAGATGTAAGTAACTAGAAAGAATATCCATGTTCATAAATTAAAAGACTCAATATTGTTAAAATATCAGTAGTTCCTAGTTTCATGTATATTCAATGCAATTTCAATAAAAAAACAATGAGCTATTTCATATATATAGGCGAAGTAGTTCTAAAGTTTATATGAAAAGTTACCAGATTTCAAGACTTACTCTAAGGCTACAGTAATTAAGACAATGTGGCATTGTCAAAGACTAGACACTTAGAAAAATGGAAGGGAATAGAAAGCTCAGAAATAGACTCACACAACAAAACTGATCTTTGACAAAGGAGCAAAGGCAATTCAACAAATGATGCTGGAACAATTTCATGGTCATATTGAGAAATGGGGGACCAATTTAAATGCAGATCTCACAACATTTCACAAGTTTACTTCAAAATAAACATAAATGTAAATGTAAAATGAAAAACTGTAAAACTTGTGTATGAGAAATTCTAGATGTTCTTTTATTTGGTGACAAGTTTTTAAATAAACACCAAATCATGATCTATGAAAGAAAAATTGCAAGTTGGACATCATTAAAATTAAAAACGTCTGCTCTACAAAAGACACTGTTAAGAGGATGAAAACAAAAGCCACAAACTGAGAAAAAATATTTGATAAACACATATTTGATAAAGAATTTTTATCCAAAATATAAAAAAAACATTTAAAACTGAACAAGAAAACAAGCAACCCAATTAAAAAGTAGACAAAAGATCTAAACTGATACCTTACCAAAGCAGATATAAAGGTGACAAGTAAAAATATGAAAAAAAATGCTCAACACCATTTCTCCAGTACATTGCAAATTAAAACAATGAAATACTATGAAATACAATGAAATACGCACCTATTAAAATAACAAAAATTCAGAAAGTTGACATTTCCATTTTCTGACAAGGATAAAAAGCAACAGAAACTCTTAATCATTACTGGTGGGGATGCCATATAGGACAGCTGCTTTAGAAGACAGTTTAGTAGTTTCTTACAAAGCTAAACACAGTCTTGCTATACGATTCAGCATTCTCCTAGGTGTTTGCCCAAATCATGTGAAAACTTATGTCTCCACAAAACCTAAATGTAAATGTTTATAATAGCTTTATTCATAATCACAAAAATAACTGGAAGCAATTAAGATATCTTTATATAAGTGAGTGGTAAACACATTTTTATAAATATATAATGGCATATTATTCAGCAATTAAAATTGAGCTATCAAACATGAGAAAGCATGAATGAATTTTAAATGTATTATGCTAGGTAAAAGAAGTCAGTCTACATAAGTTGAATAATGTGTGATTACAATTATTCTGAAAATGGCAGAACTATATAGAAGCAAAAGGATTATGAACATCAGGAGTTAGGAGAAGGGAGGGTTGGATAGGTGAATCACAGGGAATTTTTAGGATTGTAAAATTATTCTGCATGATACTATACATTTCTATTATACATGTAATGACTGTAATGACACTATATATTTGTATAAATCCATAGTATTTTACAGCACAAAGAGTGAAATTTAATATATGCAAATTTTAAAGAAATTATTTAAAAGATAAGGGTCTTCCAAGAGGAAATGCAGTGTGACAAAGCAATATACCTGTATAACAAATATATAAAACAAATTCAGCTAATGGAGTGGAGGTGAGAGGATAGATTATAAGATACTTAACTTTGTTATTTATCAGTGGGATTTGTAAAAATAAAGACCAAAAAATTAACTCTATGTAAGCTCTGTACTCTTGTTCATTAGATTGTTTTCCAGAAAGTACAGGTTAATGATTTTGATAGCTATAGATATATTTGGTATACAAATTAACAACTCAGTGGGTGGTAAATGGATGCCAAGCTTCTCATTATTGGAGTGGTAGTTTTTACAAATAAACAAGAAGAGTAGGCTTGAGTAATCCACATGGTAATGGGTTAGAATTGAAGATATTAGAATGAACTAAGGTTTGGTTCATATAAAAGTTCTTACATAAAGATATATTTATAGAGAGGTGTACACATATATATGTATTATATATATATATATACATATACATATATATATGTGTATATGTATACATATATATATATATATATATATATATATATATGAATCAATATAAACATGTATATTTGCTTGCTTTTAGCTGAGAGGTCCCAAAAGCAATGATACTCTAATAGCAATGAGCACACTTAATATTCAGATCTTGGTTTCTAATACCTTTATCCAGAAAGAATGAGAGGGAAAAAAAGAAAAGGAAAAAAAGTACTAAATTCTACAGATGTTAATTATATGTGAGGAAGAAAATGTTATTTCAATGTAGGCTGTCATACATTAACAATGCATATTGTAAACCTTAGTACAACCAATAAAAACATAAAACAAGAGATATAGCTAAGAAGCTAATAATGAAATAAAATGGAATCAAAAATACTAAATACAAAAGAAGGCAGGAAAACAGGGGGAAAGCGGGAAAGAAAAACAGAGGGGACCAATATAAAACAAATAGCAAGATAGTTGATTTATCACATAATCATAATAATAATTAAATATGAAAATAGTCTTGTAACTCTAATTTAAATCAGAGATAGTAAGAAAAATTAAAGGAACAAAATCTAACTACATGCTTTTTAAAGACACATATATAAGTAGTAAGCAAAATATTTGATAAAACCAACATTGGATACATTAATGAATAAAGAATTTCAATGATCGATACATACATGCATAGATAGGTGTAATAAAGTAAATAGAATAAACTACTAATGATAATTTCTAGGTGGCACATATGGAAATGTTAACTGTAGCCATGGTAGTTGTTTTATTACTTTAACTCTGAAGTTTTTATACTAAAATTAGAAAAAAAAACAGTCAAACCTGTCTGTGATACAAATAAATGTTTATCTATAAATGCACATATAAAAACACCTAAAGATTCAAATTAATGTCCTAAGCTTCTATTCAAGAAGTTAAAAACAGAACAGAATAGAATTTAGAAGGAAGAATCAATAAAAATATAAGGAATAAAACAAGAAAGTAGAAACATTAAAATAAAAATCTCATCAAAGCAAAAGTTATTTTTGAAAAGATTGATAAAACTGATAAACCCCTGGCTATATGATCAAATAAAAAAATCTTAATATAAAAAATGAATATAGGACATCACTAGAGACTATACAGATATTAAATACTAAACATGTTATATTAATAAACAACAAAAAAAGATGAAATAGAAAAATTTTACAAAAAACATTTATGAAAAGCAAAGTTAACACAAAAAGACAGAAAATTGGATGGTTCTGTGTACAACAAATAATTCAATCCACAATATAAACTTAACAAAAATTTTTAGGCCCAGCTGACCTCACTGGTAATTTCTCTAAATAATGAAGTAAAAAATAATACCAATCTTATACAAACCTTTTTGTAGAACAGGAAAAGAAGAAACATTTTGTCATTAAATTTGGACCAAAATAAATCTTGACAAAAAACCTCCAGGAAAAGAAAATTAAAGGTGGATATCACTTCTGAGAATAAACCAAAGGTAAAAAAATTCTGAAGAAAATATTACGAACTAGAATTTATCCATATTGGAAAAAGATAAAACATCATGACAAAGTGGTCTGTATTCAAGGAGCAAATGTTAATTCAACATTTAAATATTAACAATCATAATTCACCACATAAAAAATAAAGAATAAAGGACACATGATTATCTCAGTAAAATTCAACACATGTTCATGATTAAAAACATACTGGAAGTAAAAGGAAACTATCTGATGAAGATTATTTATGAAAACCATCACCTAACATTATATGCAATCATTCAATATTGGACACTTTACTATCATTTACATAAACAAAACATGGATGTCTACCATCAGTTTTTCTCTCAACATTGTACTGATGACCTAACCAGTCTAAGAAAAAGAATTAGGAGCTATCAAGATTGGAATATTTGATAAGTTAATGGTCCAAATTTTTCACTCCTCTTCATATCCCTGTGTATTGCATGTAACTTTTATGTTCTCTTCTACTCTGGACAGAGTATTATACTCAGCCCTAAACATTACAATCAGCAGATGATATACATCAGTCAACACTCTGATAGCAAACAAGACATAAGCAAAAGATTTGAACGTTGCTTATACAATTAGACTTATTTTCCTTCATACCTCAACTTTCACATGAGAACTTGCCCAAGTTATTCTACTGGATGGATATGAGAAACACGGAGCTAGCTGGACCATACCAGCTGACAGCCAATCCACCTCTGCCTATAGCCAGCTAAATCCAGATGCATGAGCCAATTCAACAAAGACCAGAAAAAACAAAAAGCCTAAAACTGATTTTCAAACTCATAGTCTAAATATTCAGTTGGAGAGTTATTTTTTGTTTTTGTTTGTTTTTGTAATTTATTTTATCTTTATTATTTTTTAATTTTTATTTTATTAGTTTCAAGTATACAGTACATTGGTTAGACATTTACATAGTTTATAAAATTATCTCCCTCCCCCTCCCCGTTGATCTCTCCTCTGTCTCTCCACCTGGCCTATACATTAATGCTAACTGCATCCTCTATGCCGTGCTCCCCATCCCCATTACCAATGAGTTTTAAGGCAGTTTATACAGCATTATTGAGGTAATACATAACTATTACAGAGAATAAATGTAAAACAATCTTTATCCAAGATGATATGCTTCTGTATGTAGAAAAGCCAAAAGAATCTATAAACCATTATAATTCCCAAATGAATAAAGAAAGTTGGCTGTATTCAAGGTTAATATAAAAAATTTGATTGCTTGTATATGCCAGAAACAAACTTTCATAAATATACCGACTTAGGAATGATTAATAAAAGATACATAAGATGTTTATACTGAAAATTATAAAATAATGTTAGAGATATTAAAGAATACTTAAATTATTGGAGAATTCAATGAAGGTTCAATATTATTAAGATGTCAAATAACCCAAAACTGATCTATAAATTCAGTGCAACAATCAACATCTCAACAAATCTTTGGTTTAGGTTGATGAGCAGATTGCACAACTTAAGCAGAAAGGCAAAGGCCCTAGGAAACCTAAATCAATCTTAAAAAAAAAACTAAGACAGCATCAAAGGTCTTGCACTCCCAATTTTTAGACATTGAAAAGTTATATTAATTAAGGAATTAGTTGTACAATCTTAGACAAATAGATCAATAGAAGAGAAAATAACACCTAGAAATATATCCATACACATACAGTCACAATCACCCTATTTAGTCACCTGATTAATAGAGGAGAGAAAGGCCTTTTCATAGGGATACTAGAATGATTGGTTAACCATACAAAAAAATTATGAACCTTGAGATTTATCTCATATCATATTCAAAAATTCATTTAAGCTTGATTGTGGACCAAAATAAAAAACTAAAACAATCAAACTTCATTAGGCAAACATAGGAAAATAACTTTACGACCTGTATGTAGGCAAATATTTCTGAAGCAGGGCATAACAACAACAAATATAAAAATGATAAACTGAATTTCATTAAAATTGAAAACTGCTGTTCCTCAGAATTGTAATTAAAAAATAGATTAATCACAGACAGGGAAATCTCTTTACAAGTATCTGACAAAGGAGTTATACAAAAAATGTATAATATAGTCCTACAAATCAGTAAGGAAAAGACAAAAAATCCAAATTTAGGAATGATGAACAGGCACTTCTTAAAGCAGGATATTCAAATGACCAAAAGGAATAGGAAAAGGAACTCAACATCATTACTATCATTACCTATCAGAGAAATGCAAATTAAAACTAGACTGTGATTATAATTACATATTCACCAAAATATTTAAATAAAAAACAATGACAATATTTAGTGTCAGTGAAGATGTGGAGAAAATTCAACCCTCATACATTGCTGGTGGAAGGTAACATTTCTACAACCATTTTTGAAAACATTTTGACATTATCTACTGAGTTAAAACATATCCTACTGTGTAATATAGCAATTTTACTCTCTGGTACATACTCAGATAACTCTGTGCATATGTCTGCAAAAATACACGTATAATAGTGCTAATAGCAGTTTTATTCACAAGAGCCAACACCTAGAAACAATTCCACGTCTAACAGCAGGAGACTAGATAAAGAAATGTGGCATTTTCATACAAAGAGATACTGCACAATATTAAAAATAAGAAACTAGTGATATAAACAATAACATAAATAAATCTCTAAAACACTAGATATGCAAAAGAAACCAGACACAAAAGAGTGGATACTTTATTATTCCATTTATATGCATTTGAAAGGCAGGGAAAAATAACAAGTCCTATTTGGTCATATTGTACCCAGGTAGTAGCCCTCTAGCAAGCAGGCCTTGACCCTGGGTTCTCAATCTCTCTTAGTGTTCAGGCTAGCAACCACTCCCCTGAAAAAGTGGCAAAAAATCTTCAGTCACTTCACAGTTCCCAAGACAACTTTCAGCAATTCCCTGTTGTCCCTACAGAGCTCCCTTAAGTGTCTTTTTTCCTAAATCCTGTGAGACTGTGAGGCTTTCAATTATATTTTTTGAGTTTCTCTCACCTATTTCAGATTTAGAATTACACAAAATATCTTGAAGAGGAAATCATCTCTTTGATTCCTCTCAACTCTCCAATTTTGTTACTTTTTTTGTGGAATCACCGAAAGCTTCTCAGTTTCATAACTTTCAGTAAAGGTCCTCTGATGGTCTACTATGGATTCAAAACTGACACTAAGCATTAGAATGACCTCAGGGAGATGCAATGTGCACCCTAATATTTCCTCTTTCTCAGTAATTTTTACTCCTGTAGTACTTATTGCTTCCACAACTCAATGATGCTTTTAAAAAAAATTTTATTGTCGTATATCAGGTTTTTCTAGTTATTTTCAATGAGAAAACTCTTCTATTTTCTTCCCTCTGAGCCATCCCCACACTTAATAATACAAAAAGTTTTAAAGCAAACTATGATGTCCTTATTCTTTCTTAAGAACACCTGAGCCTGAATAAAGAGATATTCTTTATAGAGAGCTAGGGAGGAGCTGATGATCCTTACAGGAGTGTGAATTAGCTATAAATAAATCATTTATAACGAGGAATCAGAGAGAATATCTTATTCCTAAAACAATTCGTTGCATCCATTTTTATAAACTTCATTTAGGAAACTATAACAGTTTCCTGTAGCTAAAGACAGAAGATTACAAAAACTGATACTAAGAAATCCAGTGATAGTTTGTAGCTTTATTATAAATACCACCTGATTGAATTATTTTGAGGGGCTGTCTGTCTTCAATACTCATCCATGCTATATCTTAAAGTGGGAGAAAATTAGGAAACGTTCAGAATGAAAACTGATTTCATAAATTACAGCCCAGAAAATAACAAAAAGAGCTGTCATGCCTCTTAGCAGCTTTTTCTTTAATTTCTGCAGATTCTTTTGTCTTCAACCTTTGAGCCTTGCTATTGTCTCCTTTGTACTCAAACCATTCATCTTCAGTGCAAGTGCTAGAAAATATATATGATGATATTTGTACTGATTAGAGGGGAATTTGAATGTACAGATAACTTTTGCAAGACCAGAAATATGCAATATAGAATACATGAAAGCCCAAGAATTGTAGAAATCAGAAATCACTATTAACAAAAATAAAGTTATATTGTACTGTATAATAAGCACATAAAAGAAAGGCCTGATCCATTAACCTGATGTCAGAAGGCCAGTTATGCAAAACTGTGGCCAAATGTCAGGTTTTGGATGGGCAGCAACTATTGTATCTCAAATTCCATATTTGAAATAGTAACCCATAAATATAGAGAAAATTTTGTGGCTAATAATTTTTAAGGACTTGTGTAATGAAGTTTTTAAGATATATCATTATTATTTATTTTAAAATGTCTTTTGTCCAAGCCCATAAAATAAAGTAAAAGGGAAAAATACATATTTTTGCTTAAAATTTCAGTTATTTCATTCATTCACTCATTCTTTCATTTATGCAATTGTTCACTCAGAAATCATATTTAACATACATATATGCATGAGGCATGTAAAGGACACAAAGAAGAAGAATAAAAGCCATCTAACTAGCAGGAGTTTACGTCACGTTACATACACTGAAATAAATTTGTTTTGTTAATGAAATAGGCTATAAGGTGTAGGATGCAAAAGTATAGTGAAATTGCTTACCATCAAATATAAAAGTTTTTTAAGAGAATAAAATTCAACTCATTTGTTTTTATGAGTGATTCATAATAACTGAGGTAGATTATTAATTTAAATGCAACAGACAACTACAAAGAAGAAAGGAAATGAAAACATTGTCCCAAAACACATACCCTGAAAATTGGAAAACATAATCATTGATATTAACTGACCATCTTTCCAGGATGTTTTTTGTACATGTATGTACATACAGATAGAGAGATACATATAGAGATGATATCTTCACTGGCTATAAAGAGTTGGGTTATACTTTTTTCCCTTTAAAAGTCTATAGATGTTAACCCATTGTCTAAAATATTGCTATGGCGAAACAGTCGGTAAAAGATTAGACGTCTAACGACCCCCACCCTATGCCTATTTGCTTTTCTTTCTGCATACCTGAAGAATTTTTAAAAATCATTCTTTAAATATTTAATAATGTAAAGAGAAAACATTTCGGTTTACAATACTCAATGTCAACGTTTTCTGAGTCACAATGTTCTTTTTAATGTGAAAATCCAGTATTTAATCATTTCAGAGATTGTTTATAATTATTTTTTTAATCTTTGAAACCATTATAGTTTTATTCTATTTGTTTAAATCTCTAATCCAGGAATACAAATGATCTAATATTAGAATATATCTTAATTATTAATTTTGTTCTAATTTCTTATGTTTTTAAATGTGTACTCAGTGAAGTTATCTCAAAAACTTCCTATAATAATAATTCACTTTTTAGTTCCTTGATCTTTCTAATTAATTTTCAAATTCTTTACTAATAATTTTTCTAAAAATTTGTTTATTGAGAAAATCAATTCTCTATAATCTAATTAAATATTAACTCATTTCTTCCTTGAGAATAAATTTTCTTAAATCCCGCCCTTTCTAAGTACATAAATATGTTTTTTTCCGTTTTATTAAGTTTTAAGTTTAAAAAGAAAAAAATGTTTTTCTTTTTTCTGCAGTTATGTTTCCTTCTAAACTGGGCTTTCTTCCCTTATAATAGTCTCTTCTTTTTAAAATTTAAATTTTTATTATACTTTATGAATGTTCCTATTAAACAGAATGTTTTCTATATTGACTATGCCATTTCATCTTTGTCATGCTTGAGCAGCTCTATTGTCTGTTTTAGCATGAGTACATTCTTGGCTAATTTTGTACTGTATTTAATGCCTATTTTTTGAGTTTCTTTGAATTTTAGTTTTAAGACAAAATGGCTTCTTTCTATCTCTTTTTCCCTATCCATAGGGTATCTTTTGCTTTGAGAGTTAAGGATTTGAGTGTACACTATGTATTCTGAGGTATTGTTAAAGTGCTCATTGAACTTGAGGGAGGGAAAGACCTCTTATCTCATTTGGATGATAAAAGGGTGTAGATGATTATCGATTTTGCTTTTCGCTTCGATAATATGGGTACTGAATACTTATTTCTCTCACTATTCTTACTATGTTTCTCAGCTCTGCCATCAAACATAGGTCCTATTTCTTGCCCATTTCTTAATTGCTGCTGCTGGAAAATTTTTTTTTACTTTGGAGAATTTATCTTGTAGGCCTTTTGGGAGAGGGATTTATCCTTAAAATCCTTTAAGAGTTCTTCTATTTAGATAATATAAGCAAAATAAAGTTTTTTGAAAAAGGTTAATGACATGCTATAGAAGCAAAATAATGTATGAATTGCTATTTATATTAAGAATAATTAAACGCAAAACATACTAACACTATAGAATAAATTTCTCATATTAAGAAACTAGAGAAAACTTTCAGTTGAATGAATAAGAGAAATTACTCTTTACAGTAGTATAATTTAGTCATCTTTCCATAATAATATCAATCTCTTCTTCTTTTGGAGAACAGGCTACAAATGACCATAACTAGAATAAATAAAAAATAATAATAAAGCTATATTACAAAATCTCTGAACAAAGGCAGAACATGTTCACATAATTTCCAAGCTATTATACTACTTTGAACATGTGGGGTACTGAACTAGCAAAATTTAATGGTGAAATAAAGGGAAGTAGAAAGTACCATGCTTATGAGTTAGATTTGTACAAAGGCCATAGGGAATAGCTTTAAGAAGAACAAAGAGCTGCTACATAAATATATTTTTTCATCTTTAATATATTCTATGTTGTCAAATGATGTCTGAAAAGAGAGAAATCTTAAATTATAAAATGAAAGGATACTTTTAAATATTTAACTTGGAGTAAAACAAAACTCATCAATATGACTCCAGGTACTTTGTTTATACTTTCTAAGCATCCATTTTACAAAGGGTAAAATAGTGATAATGATGCTTATCTTACAGAAATGTGGTGAAAATGAAGTATGATATAAATGTGAATATCTGAGAGCAATGCTGACATATCTAGAATATCAATAAATCATACCAAATAATAGTAAGAGTGGTAGTTGAATTATTTTATCTATATTACTTTTATTTACATTATTTCATCATCTGAATAAATTCAATGGACTCCCCTCCCACAGTAGCCTCCCGATTTTATCAGCAATTATTAGACCTTGACAAACAAACAGGGAGAGTTTGTTTTAGAGGTAGCGGGTGGGTCTAGAGTCTGCCAAAATTATGTTTTGTGGTCTATCTCTATATAGAATACAAATAATTTAACTTGGTATATTTCCTATTTAAAGTAAGATTTTCAGTTAAAAAAATAAAAAACAGCTGGAGGAAGTAAAGAAATAAACTAAAATTTACTTCTCATCTAAGCAGACTTTGCCTTAAAAAAAAAATCCAACAAAAAAAAGAACCCACATCATCCTGAATATTTCAATCCTAATGAGGATGCTCCCTTGGATTATCAAAGTCAGAAAGAAGAATGAAATAACACTCAACTTTAGCATTTTTACAAAGACTTTATTTATTTTCAAAACTATATACTAGATTGATGCAAAACAATATATGCCACTGACTTAGTAACTGTGCCTTTAATTCCCCATGGCATTGTAGTATGAATGGAAACTTTGTTCAGGATACAAAATCAGACCCAGGCTAAATTTCTAAAAAGTCAAGTTTTTCTTGCATAACTTCATCCCTTCCAATTTTGGCCCACCCCACTATTTTCTATTCCTGTATATTTCTTCAGTATTTAACAACAATTTACTCCAAAGAGCTGCTCCCAGTCTGCCCTTCTGACTCTGTCTACTTAGGATTCTAACATTGCCTATTGTCCTTTTGCTCAATTTCAAAACTTGTTTGTTAAATAGATCATTCTTCCAGAGCCTGGCTCCTAATTTTTAAGGTAAGATCTAGCTAAATAATGTATTAGTTCTTTTATTTGTTATCCATCTTCACCCTATCCTTTTGTAGGCTCTATGATTTCAGTAAACTTATCTGAATCTTTAGGAACTACGTGGTTTCACTTTGCTCGGTAATTCTATATTTATGCTTTCATTTTATTCTTACATTAAATCCATAAGATAATTTGCTTTTATTCTCTCCAATTGTATATACATAAAAAAAAAACAAGACTCAGAAATATATATAAATCTGAAGATCACACAGACACTAAATGATCCTTCTACAAATTTACCATAAAGCTGTCTGATTCAAAAGTTCATAGACCTTCTGTCACAATATGGTAATAACTCTAATATGTTCAATAAAGAATGACACCTAAATGACTTTGAACCACATTATAAACAATTTAGAATTGAAAGTGTATTTATTTTGCAGAAAGCCAATAACTATTTTGTCAATAGTCTAGCTGGTGTATATCCGGATATAAATATTAAATTGCTTATATATTAATCAGGAGTTCCTGGTGCTCTTTTTGTTTTTTGTTTAGTTTACTTTGTCTGTTTTGTTTTTTATTTTGCTTTTGGTTAGCTTATAACATTTCTTTCAATTTCTCTAAATAATATGTATTTCCTACTAATATGTTCTAATGAGAGTAAAAATATTTATGTTTACTTAAATACTTTAATTAAAAATATTATTGTACTAGAAATACTCCAAATCTTAAAAAAAAAAAATCTTTTTAAACGAGAATAAATGAGCATGATGTGGAATAACATTTAAAATTTCAAATGTTTTCCATATTAATATATGCCAGAAAAACAGAATTGTTTTGGCTGAAAAAGTATAATCATAGATATTTTGGACATTCCCCCAAACAAATGCCTTACTGCCTTTATCACAGGCAGAATAAAATATCACATTTGTTTTGAAAAAAACTTTCTTCTCATTTGAGAAATTGTAATTTTTTAACCATAGATTTCTTTTTATCAGTTCTAAAATCTTAGTCATTACACTTTTCACCAACTGTTCTGAAATGAGTACCCAAAGGATTTTTATACACAATAAATTGTTTCCATATTTACAATGGCACCAATTAATTATTGTGTAATATTTTTTTTCTCATTGCCATGTTTTTGTTATTGTTGTTTTAATAGTATTGTCCTTGGCATTAATCTCACAAAATACCAAGGAAAATTTTGGCTGTTTGTTTGGTTAGGTTTAGTTTTTCTTTCTGCCAGAAACCATTTGCTCTATTACACTTTTATTAAAGAAAATAAAAATTGTATTTAATATGTCTTTAATATGTAAATATTTCCTGTATTACTCTATTTATTGAGATTGTATATACATACACTATGTATAGATTTTAGGTGTTCAATGAGTTTTATGACTATACTAATTTTTATAACTAACTCCCAATCAAAATATAGGATCTCTGAAAGTTGCTCATGTTGCCTTCCAGTCTCTCTTCATACACGGGCAGCCACTCTTGTGATTTTAATCACTATAAATAAGTTTTATCTATTTTTGAACTTTACATAAACGAAAACATAGAGAATGTACTATAATCTGTCCAGATTCTTTCACTCAATATTTGCAATTCATCCTTGTCATTATGTGCATCAGCAATTTGTTCTTTATTTACTGAGTATGTATTCTCCTATATATGAACATTTGATTGTTCTGAGTTTTAGCTTGTAGAAAATTAGAATATGCCACTCCCAAATATACTACTTTGGCATTATTTTTTTTGAGCTGGAGGCAAATCAGAATCAACAGATATATAATGAAGCCTTCCCAGAGCTTCCCTATGTCCCTAAAAGCAGAAAATTCTAAGAAATGAAGACTGCCATAAATCTCCACCCCAAGGTAGTTGTATAGCCATGAAGAAGACAGAAAATCAGAGCCCACTGAGATGCATTTAAACAAACAAACCTTTCTTCAGTAGTTTACCTCTCAGTTTGTCACCCTTGAAAGTCTAAAACTCTTCCTTTTTATCATTTCTCTAGAAATATATTGCTCTTTATTAAGATAGTATATACACCCCAAGTTCTAACCACCCCTTTGAGTTAACTCATCAGTGAGATTTCTCTCATGTGATGTGTGCTACATTCATTAATAAACTCTGTTTTGTCTTGTTAATCTGTTTCTTGTCAGTCTAAAATTTAGGGCCTTAGCCGAGCCTAGAAGGGTAGAGGAAAAAAGTTAAATGTTGTTCAAAGTTGTTATACACATTTTTGTACAAACCTCTGGTATTTTTTTTTTTAAAGAAAACACATGGACAAGTATTTTTGGCACATATACATTGCTTTCCCCTGGGTATAAACCAAAATGTAACTTAGATTCTAGGTGTATGTTCATGAGCATTTACAGTTGTCAGTCCTTTGAATCTGAGCCATTCTAATTGGTGTAAGAAAATATCTGATGGTGGGGAATAAATTTCAATTTCTTGATAACTATATTAAAGACATTTTCATAAACGGATTGCAATTTGTATACTTTCTTTTATAAAGTTCTTATAAATATTATTTGATTTGGTTTATCATTGATCTAGAAAAATTAATTTTATATTATGCTTACAAATCCTTAATATATATATGAAACTTTTCTCCAAGTCTGGGTCTTGTCTTTTCAATGTTTTAACAATGCTTAAATGTATTCTTTTTTGTTTTTTAGAAACAATATAGCTTTTACATTTTGATACTCAGTTGTTCCAGCACCAGTTGTTGAAACTTCTTTCTTGTTGAATTACTTTGGTCTCTTGCCTATTCATAGAATCTTTGTTCTATTCTATTGATCTTTTTGTCTATAAGTCTATACTATACTGCCCTGCTTATTGTGGCCCTATACTTAGATTTGAAATTTAGGCAGTTAACATCTTCTTACTTTTTTTTTTTAGTTTATTTTGGCTAATATTAGAGGTTCTTTGCATTTCCATATAAATTTTAGAAATAACTTTCAAAATCACATCAGGATTTTGACTCAAATTTAATTGATTATACAGATCAATTTTGCAATAAACATCTTCATAAAATTAAATCTTCAGTTTATAATATTGTATATGTTAGGTAGATATTTCATTTTACTTCAGCATTCTTTTGTAGTATTATTGTATAGGTTTTGTAAATCTTGTGTCAACTTTATTCCTAAGTATGTTTTTTTTTGATGGTACATTTTTTAATTTCATATTCTAATTATTTGATTCTAGCATACATCAATACAAATGACTTTTGTGTATTCACCTTATATCTTGTTATCTTACTAAATTGAAGTATTAGTGTCAGTATTATTTTTTGGCATACTTAGGATTTTTCACATAAGCAATCATGTTGTCTGTGAATAACAACTATTTTAATTAATTCTCTCCTTCCAATATGCATTTCTTTAGTATTTTTTGTTATTGTTTTCTTCTGCTAGTTGTGATCTCAAGTAGCATGATAAACATAGGTAGTGAAAGAAGGAACATTTATCTTTTTTTTCAGTTTTGAGAAAAAGCATTCAATGATTTCTTATTGTGCAGTCGGCTGTGTATTTTCGTATGTGTTCTTTATCAGTGTGAATAAGTGTCCTTCTAATTCTAGTTTTGATGAGAGCTTATATAATGAAAATGTAAGATTTTGACAGATGATTTTTACAGGTTTTTGGTATGATCATATTATTGTTCTCTGTTATTCTATTCATTGGTGGATAATATCGATTGACATCAAATGTGAAACCTTAATTATGCCTCTTCTGATAAATTCTATGTCATGATAACATACATTTTGCTAAGATCTTTTGATATGTGCCAAATTTTCTTAGAATGTAAATTCCTGGTCTCAGACTTCCACCTTTATTTAAACAATATCAACTGTGCTTTTCAAACTTGTTCCAGGGGGCACATAAACTTCTTTAATACATCAGAGTGGTGCTCACCACATTCTATCTGCTCCCCCACCATTTTCACCACCCCTGAAATTAAGTAGGACTACGTTACTAGTTTTTGCTAAACAAAACAAAACAAAACAAAAAAACTAGTGAGTAGTAATTGCATATGTCTTTTTCAAGCCAAAGCATAAAATTACTGATGCCTGACCCTCTAGCTCACTTGCTCCTCTCCTGCAAAGTTGACATGGAGTTCTCAAGCTCCAGAAGGTACAATTATAAGGGTAGTGTTACTCTCAGCTCACTTTCTAAAACTCTGTACAGCATCGCCCATAATGGCTCACATTATATATATACCACCAACAGAAAATAAACTTTATTCTATGAAGCCACTGAAGCTTTATGGTTATTCGTTAGTGCGGCATAGGACAGTCTAGTCTGACTAATACTTTATAAAACTCTTGTATATAACATTTCTATCACAAATAAAATTAAGAGAATTGATCATTGCACAGACCAACAAAAAATTTTTATAACACATGGGTCAGAGATACACACTGAATAAGTATCAGCAATAGCAATGTATGAGATCAAAAGTATAACAACAAATATAAAATACAGTTGTTGCTCAGTATTCATGGGGGATTGGTTGCTAGATGCCTCACAATGCTCAAATTTGTGGATGTTCAAGTCCCTTATAGAAAATGATATACATAGTATTTACATAAACCTATGCACATTTTCCCATATACTTTAAATCACTTTTAGCTTATTTATAATATCTAATGCAAGGTAAATGCTACTGTTATACCATATTGTTAGAAAATAATGACAAGAAAAAAATCTATACATGTTCAGTACAGAGCATAGGCCTAACTACTTAGTATACATCAGCAACAACATAACATTTTTTTTCAAATATTTTCCACCTGTGGTTGGTTGGCTCCACAGGTGCGGAACTCAACAATATGGAGGAAAATTGTTCATGAAAAACAACAGTCAAAAAATTGTCTTGGAAAAAAACTTTAAATTATTGTATTTATTCTTTTTTTCAACATATTTATTGACTACTAAATATATTTTATACTCTTCTATAAACAAAACAGTTAAGTCACTCTTCTCACTTATGAAATATTTAATGATATAAATATTAATACTTCTGCATTTAAATGGAATTCAGTAATCATATATAGGGATGATATGGACACAAAAATTTCATTCACATTTGGTCTCACTGTTTCCTCCTCACCATATTTTAAAACCTTTTATCATTTTGTTCCTCTACTTTTCTATAAGCAACAGTCTTAAGCCTCATGAACTGGCCAAAGGCAAAGAGACAAAGGAAGTAGGAAAATAACAATGGTTATCACTACTCCATTATGTAATCATTTTTTTTGCAAGGACAGAATAGATTGTAAATTGGAAACCTTCATTAAAATGACCTGCTATTTTGAGGCAATCCTGTCAGAGAAAAAATACAAAAAATCAAGTATAAACTTCCATAATTTTTTTCTTCTTACTTACCTTTACATGCACTAAACTAACCCACTTGACACCTGGGGAAAAGACAAATATCTCTGGTTATAACTAATTTGGGTTGACTTCTAGTTCTGGTTCTAATGCTTATCTATTAATGGAGAAAGGAAAGCAACAATTCCAGAAAAGAAAATGCTGAAAGCCTAGGATAACGTTTTTTTAGTTACGGTTCTTAATTCATGTCATCATTAATATAGTTTAAAGGTAAAGAATGTCATCTGGATTTACCACAATGCTTGAAAAAGGCTCAAAATATGGCAAAAATTGCTAAATTTAGCTATCTAAACTCTCTTGCCTTCATTTTTAAAATTATAGACACATTCTGCTTTTGATTTTGTTAGCTGCCTTGGTAAAGACACTCTGTATATACGAAATCTATATTTTGCCTCTCTATCTGTGAGCCATGAAATGATGTCACACTTGCTAATTCATAAACTATTTATCTTGGTGTTTATGCTCCAAAAAAATGATGGCTGTTTAATTACACTATAAATGAATTTTGCCAGCCAATTGTATGGCAGATGTTATTTACTCCCAAAACAACTGTCAAAAAACCAAAGCAGTACATCTAACAAATCAAAATTACTGCATTGAGTTGTGTTTCACAGGCATCACTCTCTATCATCTAGCCATAGGCTTTATATTATGGTAATGACGGGAGGGAGAACATCATTGCGTATAATATCCCATCAGAAATCTGCTTCTCAAAGTAAGTAGGATTAAAAGAGATGTAACTGAGTATATTCTACCTGGAATGGAAACAAAAAACTATCAGTAAACATTTATAAAATTCTTCAAATTTGCTAAATGTTATGTATTAATGACTTCACTAAGTCATTCCATGATGGCAGATGGGAAAGATGAAATACCCATCATCTCTAGTCATATGATGACTGAGCTGCAGTCAATGAAATATATTTTTCTCATCAAATTTATGATGCTATAAAGGTAGAGAGAATGCCTTCAGCTAGAAGGTTACCATGACTTAAATCTAGGAAGTATGCTGTAATAAACTTGTTCTGTGCTTTGTTTAAACTTTTCTAAGCCTGTGGGAGCATTTTATTATGCCTTACACTTGCTTCAAATAAAACTTGCCAGGAGATCTGCTGTGGCCCTCTTTTATACAGTGTTCTGGTATCATGCCAAGCTTTTTAATAAGGAGAGAAAATAATAACTCTTAAAAGTTTAAAGCCCAATAATCTAGGAACTAAAATCTGATTAGGTACAAAATAAACTTTCTACAATTAAGTGATTCGGTGGCAAATAAAATGGAAACAGAGTCCAAGAAATAACTGTTACCAATTTAATTTTGCAAACTCCAACAAATTGAGATGATGTCTCTCTACTTAGCACAGAAATATTGAGGCAAAAAATGGGTCCTCATTTCTTTCTGCCAGAATTACATTTCATTAAGAAAGATCAGCTGCTTGGCTTGCTACTGGGGGCAATGTTGAAAGGTTTTTCTGTATGACCATTGCTTATAGCTCATTTCTATATAACATACTAGTTTTATGAAGGGAGAAGTGATTAATAAACTACTTGTATAATCCCATATTCCAATCTATTAGAGCTCTAGTTTCTGCTCAGTTTGCCTGTGAACAAGCAAAACAGAAACATTGTTTAGCCAGGAGATATGGGCTGCCTAAGGTTTTGTCTTTTCTGCTACTTTTTGCAGTAGGAAGCTCAAGTCTGAGACACAGGCTTCTGCAGATTTAGAAAAACAGTCTGTCGAGGAAAAGAAGCAGCAAATAAATAGTAGAGCTGAGAGAAGCGAGCAGATTTTTGAGCCTTTATTTTTATATGCCAAACCAAACTGTTGAGAATTTTCTTGAACCAAACTCTTACCATGGCTTCTTTATTCCTCTTTGTTTCTCACACATTTCTCTCATATATTACTATTTTATGACAAGGACATAATCTTCTAGCTACTAATTCTTTATCTGGAAGTTAATCTGAGATTATGTGAGAAAGAAGTTACTTTTCTAACTTACTGAGAGACAAGATGCTATTTGAGTGACTATTAACAAAAATATTATATTCCTGATAATAATGATAAATAAAACTGGCATTTATAAATCATGTTCTTACCAAAAGAAATCACACCTTCAAAAGCATCTTACAAAGTCTACTGCATTTCTCTAAGTTGACTAATCAACCTAAGTCTCCTTCTACCAGATGGTGTTTTTTTTTTTTTTTGGGGGGGGGGGTCAAATTCAGTTCATAAAAGCATAAAATTATTGATTGTTATAATCTCATTTTCCTTTTTATTTTTCCTCCTTTCCATAGAGTTGCATAAACAAAAATAAATATGTGCAAATATATTACATCCAAGGACTCTAGCATAAGGCAACTGCTATAAGATAGCTGCTTGATCTTGGAGACAGATAACATTCACACCTTCAGTCAATTAGTTTCAAGACTCTCTACCATTCATTCTTAATCTGCCTTTGACCCAACTAATATTTGACATATAATAGGCTCCAAGGCAGTACCATGTACTGAGAACAACAAGAAGTAAGTGTAATCCCTACTACTGGAAATTTTATCCCTAAAACTAAATATTAAGATATAGTCTAGGTAGTGAGCCCAAAATTGTACATCTTCCTAGAGCACAAATATTACTCAAATTTAGGAAATTTTGGCTAAAATTTGGGAAATTAAATAATTTTATTAGTATTTTAAGACATTATTTTTATATTAAAACAAGTGTGCTAAGTTTTAGCATAAAAAGGGTTTTATTAAAATAGAATATCTAGAGATGAGATTTTCATTTTTAAGCTCCCTCTGTTATTTAGATGCATAATCGACTGTAGAACATAAAATTCAAATGTACATTCATGATAAAGCACTAAACTAAGACATTAGCCATTGATGAAGGACTGAGTATGACATTACTCTGCCAGTAGGACAGATTTGTCAGAGATTATGTGAGGAGAGTTGACTAATAAATGTGCCCAAACACAAATACCAGAACCTGTTTGAACCAATTAAATGGATTTCTCAAGACAGAATATTGAAGTTGGTAGAGTCAGAAGAGTCCAGATTTTGGTGTGAAACAGACCTAGGTTTAAATTTTATTCTCTGATTTACTGGTTGTATAGCCTTAGTTAGATTATTAAGATTTTTCTGAGCCTCAGTTTCTTTATCTTTAAAATAGAAGTACACTGCCTACTTCAAAAAGTTCTAATGATAATTAAATAAGATAGTGTTAAGCGGTCTGAAAGTTACTCTAATATAGTTCAAGGTTTACAGTATGATAGAACTGTTTCTGTATTAATTTTATCCTTTTATTTCAGTGGCAGTTAGATATTCTAATCAATAAAACACATTTTAAGGAGGGTTAGTTAGCATTTAATCAAAAGTATCTGGAAAATTTTCACTCCCATAAATGACCTTGTGATGAGGTCTTTTCTTCTTAACTTTTTTTCTTTTATTTATGCCTGCACATGGCCATTGGTCAAGTGAGTTCAGCAATATAATAGAGGCAATGGAAGAGTAAAATTTCTGATTCTGACCTTCAATGAGATTACAAATTCATTGAAGATCACAGAACACCAAAATTAGCTGAATATTAAATTACTGGACACTGGAATAATATGATTGGGTTGAAAATAGTACAAATAAGACATAAGAGTTCCTATTCTAAGTTACTGTGCATTCAGATACTAGGTTTTAGAAGGTCATAGATTAAGCTGCAGTTTAATTCATAGAATTTACAAGAATTAACTCCTTGCTGGAACTGCCATTGTCATCAAAAACAATTATCTTTGCTTAACTGTTTTCTAAGCTTTGTTTGAATGAAATGAATTATGTGTTTTGTAAGTTTGCCTGTTTGTTGCTATTAACTATGTGAAACATCTACAGAATAATAAAAATAGACAACAGAGATACAATTTTTTTTTTACTCTTGAAATGTAGATATAAATAAGAACAGTATCTCCTATATTTATGTTGTGTACTGGACATATAGCACAAATTTATCTAAGATGATAAATACCAATTGTAGAAACATAACCAAACACTGAAAATATCAAGTACTAAAAGTCTGTTTCCATTATAAGAGTAACTTCTGTAATAATCAGAGCTGTTTCAATGGGTCATCAAGAGAAAGAAGCAAAATCTTGTTTCAAGATTATGTAACATGGATATTTAAAGGATAAAAAATATGAAGTACAACTATATATAGTAGATTACATTTATGTATTATTATTTTTCTCAAAATTTTCACCCAGTTAGCAGGAGATGAAATCCATCAGGAAAGAGAGGGAAGAAACTAAAACAATTCTTTGCATACAGTCACACATCTTAAATTTTGCCTTCTTTTGCTTCCAAATGTCTATCTGATATCTATACTTGAAATCCCTAGGCAATATCATATTCAGCAAAGAAATCCACTCTTATTTCTGTAACTTTGACCTAGGGTTCATCTGAGACTCCTCTTCACATTCTTTAAATCCTGCTCTATCCCATGTATCTAGTCAGCCTCCATCTCCTATCGATTCGGCCAGTCTAACATATCTGGAATCATTTTTCTCTACCTTTCCCCACCTTGACATTACTCTTTCAGACCCTGATAATTCCTTGAGTGGATTATTACAATAGTTCCCTAACTTACCCCTCTGCTTCAGTCTCACTATACATACTCAAATCTTTAAATTATTGCAAAAGGCCTTAAATTCTTTCACATCACTCTGACTCTTATTACTAATAGCAAAGACAAATGTATCTGGCAGTCACTACCTAAACCAAATAATTAAAGGTAGCATCAACAATAGTGAGATAACCTCATAATGCAATGCAATGAAAGATAGTTCACCTGACAGTTTTCTTGCCAAAAATATATCATTAAACCTAATCATGAAGAAAAGTTTTCAAGTTCAGAATGTGGGAACTTCTACAAGAAAATTAGCTGTTTTCTCCCCTAGCTCTCCACAAAGATTCAATATCAGGAAAAATTCTAATCACTATATTGCTATCTGGTTGTTTTTCAAAGAAAAGGGGCATACAACTTGTTTTCCCCTTTTTGTTCCTAACTACGCAAACTATTGAATGTGAAAGATATTGGGTTAAAAATTTTCAGAGATATGCTGGATGCTTGGCACATAATACTTGTTGTTTGGAAGAAACGCATCACTGGTAGTTCCTTGTGGGCAGAATGCGCTGCAAACATTACCCACAATGAATGTTCTGCCACAGGAGGAACTGGGCAGGAGCATCTGTTAGAGTCTTTTATGACAGATCAGTATATAGGCAATGTTGCCAGCGAGGGTTTTTCTCCATTATAAAACAACAATCTTCAGAAGAATTGGAGTCACTAAAAGCAGGAAAACAGCTTGCTTTATGAAACATGCTACCTTTTCTGTAGCCAAGAAATCACCGATCTGATGTTAAGTTTCTGCTATTAGTCTTTCTTTAGCTGCACAGGTGGCAACTGTTCCAATGTTCCAGTTCAGCTCCCCAAGGTTACAGCTGTGAACTTGGGTAATAGCTGTGTTTATTCTCTGCCAGCCTTCAAAGTCTTTAGGGTAAAGCTTTTTTTTTTTTTTACTTTTTCTTGCTGCTCATCGAAAATCCCTTCTGGTGCAAATGTGCCTCTCTCTTATCTTCCGTACTTCCGTAGTTTCTGTGTTTTGGATTAAGTTTAGAATTTTTTTGGTTTGTTTGTGGCCTTATTTTCTAATAGCTGATGACATAGCCAATTTTGAAGTTAGTTTCTGTATATCTGAAGCCTCTTGTCCGTAATAAAAGACATTCATGCTAATATTGATGTCAAATAGCTTATGTACTCAGTATCATAACCACTGTTTATATTGTAGTCATGTTTGCTATTGCCACCTCAGTCTGGGTTTTTAAAATGGATCACAGAGACTTTAACAACCATTATTTTTACTAGTTTGTATACTTTTCTGATATATATTTCAGGGCCTACAGCCTTTGCAACTAGCCTTCTCTAATCCAATTATTTCTGAAAGTCTTTAAGTGTTGTCTCTTAGTTGCTCTCGAATAAGTCCTGTTGTTATACAGCAGGCATGACTTCTTTTCTTTATAGTTTTGGTCTCCTTCAGGAGCGTCAGGTATCCTCATCTTTGGCAAAACTCCCAACCCTCTGATATCTAGAATTCCCACAGGTCTTGAAGTAATACCAATATGTTCTCTGGAGTTCCAATGCAGCAAAGTCAAACTGTCTACATAAAGAATATTCCCTCATTTCCTCCTTTATGTCTATCAGCAATTTCTACTACACAAGGATAGCACTGTATTTATACTAGAGATAGAATAGTTAACAAGAATAACATGGTCATGGCCTCAAGCATTTTATCTATCAGGGATAAAAACATTAAGCAAAAACTACAAGTTTAATGAGTGTTATAACTGAAGGATTACAGAGTGTAATGAAAGCAAGAATATAGGACCAAGTCTAAAGGCCAAGGGCTCAAGAAGGGAGGCCTGAGGGAACTAAGAACTCAGCCATGAGTATAATTTAGCTAAGTAAAGAGGAAAAGGTAAAGTATTTCAAGAAAAAGAAAGAGTAGAAAGTCAACCTATAACTGCATGTGCATTAAGTCTATATGCTTTTTAATGACGTGAGGTGCATATTTCAATGCATAAATATTTTTAGTAAATTCTTAAGTTTCTACATGCAATAAAGGAAATAATTATAAAAGGAACATCCACAGACCTTTCACCCATTTGTCAGTTTTTGCCTATCGATTATCAAATATAGCATATTAAAATCTCTGCTTATAATGTGGAATTAGCCATTTATTTTATAGTAATTTCCCATAAGTTTTAAAGCTATGTGAGAACATAAATTCAAGTTTGAATATTTATGTAAACCTAGTGAAATTAGTCCTGTAACAGATTTTCACTTAAATTTCTTTTGTCTAAAACAAATCTAGCTATATCAAATTTTATTTTAATTTTGACCTTTTGTGTCTTTATATTTCAGATGTACCTAATGTAATGAGTACATTGGCAAATTTCTTTTTGTAAATTAGTCTGTCAAATGATTATTTTTTCATTGGAGAGCTTATTACCGTTATTATTGCTACTGATGCATTTGTGTGAATTTCTACTCTTCTATTTCAGGATATTTGCTTATGTCATCTTTTCTATGTATTTTTTTCTTTGTTGCTTTCTTTTAAAGTTTTTTACATTTTTTTGTATTATTCATATACATATATTCAATTGTAACTTTTGTTGATACCCTCCCGATTCTGTTTATTTGGTGTTAACTAGATAATTTATCATATATACTTAATTCAAAATTACAAGGATGTTAGAATTCTTTGAAGCTGGTCATCTCTCTTCCAATTTAATAAAATTGTTGTTAGATATTTTAATTTTTGATCTTTTCATAATTAATTATAACAATATTATAATTGATCTTAACATTGATCTTATGTAGTCAATGTTTGCAAATCAGATTTGCAAACTGATTTATCAATATTATTGCTCACTATATTTATCTTTGCTTCTTAAAAGTTCAATCAGATCATTTTTCTTCTGCCTTAAGCTTACTTTTTATAATTTTTGTTACTAAGGATCTATTAAAAGCCAGTTTTATTTTTAAAAAATTAATCTGCCCTCATTTTTCAAAGATATTTTACTAGGTATATAATTCTAAAGTTGAAAGTAAATTTTTTTCAATACATTTAAGATATTATTTTATTTAGTTGAAAAGAAATTAATTACCAATATAAATTTTTACTATGTAGGTTCTCTTTCTTTTTGGTTGGTTTTATGACTTTGTCTTTTGATTTCTATTAGCTCACTGTAATTTGTCTACATATAGATTTCTTTTCATTTACTATGGTGGGAATATATTAGGCTTTCTGGATCTGAGGTTAATGTCTTGCAACAATCCTGGAAAAACCACAGCCATTATCTCTTCAAATCTTGTTTCTGGTCTACTCTATCATCCTGGCCTCTGATTAGATAAATACTCAGCCTACTCCCTCTATAATCTAAGTGTGTTTTAATTCCTCTTTAATATTTTTCATCTTTTTTTCCCTATGGCTATATCCTAGATAATTAACCTCAGATCCCAATCTCTTTTCAACTTTGGATACTCTGTCATTTAAAATAGTCTTCATTTAAAAAAAAAATCTTTATATATTCTCATTCCTATAATTTCCATTTGTTCCTTAGAAAATATGCTTGCTTATATTTATAGTTTTTATTATCCATGCTCATTTAGGAGCTCTTTTATTCCTTTGGATTATAACCTATATTCATTTTATATTCTTTGGATAATTCCAATGTAAAAATCATTTGCGTGTTTGATTTTGCTGTTTGTTTTACTGTTGGCTTAGGTTCATGGTGCTTTGTTACCTTCTGGTTACCTTGTGGTATAGGTGATTTAATAAAATAAAATTATCATTTATGGATTTATAATTATTAATTTGTCTACTTGTTAAAATTTATTTGTAACTCTAAAATCAATATTCATGGCACTTCAGTGATCATACATGGATATGTGCAGAGTAGCAAATATTTTGAGTCACCTGACAAACACATTCCCAGCTGAGACTGTAAAAGGTAATGCTTTGCCTTCTTATTTTAGCTCTTCTATAAACAATCATCCAATTTGCAGTCTGTTTATTGCCAAATTTTCACATTTTGGGAGCTTGTGTATGTGTGTGTATGATTTCACAGTTTAAGATAGACCCTATGTGTAGTGCTGAAGTGCTGTCTAGTATTCTTCAACACAAGACTTTGGTGTGCCAATACAAAGAATATGTGTTAGATTAGCTTCATTCAGCCATAAATAATAGTCCTGTTAGAAACAAGTTCAATGTCAATGAATCAATAATATTTATTATATTCATTAAATACAGTGTCTTTAAACAGAAACACACATAATATAAAGTGATATATTGATTAGATGATGAAACATTATGACTAGAGGTTCACAGAAATCTCTAGTCATAATTATTATTATTAATTATTATTATAATATTATTATTTCCCTTAGGAACAGTGGGTCAGCATTTAGTAATTCAATGTTTACGGCAACTTTGTAGAACATAAAAACTATAAACAATGAGAATATATTGTATTTACTTATTTATATTTTGCTGTGAGTTCATATTTATTAAACTTTATCTGTTGAATTATTTCAGTAAAGGTTATATTCCTCCAAAAATGGTTTGTATTTTCTTCCACAAGTTACCTGGTACCTATATAATCCATTACAGCTTTAAATAAAGCTATCTGCTTAAAGTTTTATCACTAACAGTTTGAATGAATTCAGGTTACAACTTTATGTCAATCTATTTACTGTTTACAGATTTTCAATAGAGATATTTTTCCCATCTAATATAGATCAGATTGGGAAATTCATCTTTACTTTCGTTAACATTTGCTGGGAATAAATAGCACTTTGGCGGTTCCAGATTTACATGAAAGTCCTCTATTCACATTCCTGGTTTAGCCAAGGAATTTGTTATCTCCCATAATCAGCATAACTGCATAACTATCAAAATTGAATCTCAGGGTTATCAGTCTTAGCAGATTCCCTCAAGAGACATTCTAACTTTGGTGCCTGTTTCTATCCCAGGATTCCCATTTTTGTTATTTGTTTGTTTCTTTTTTTTCTTTGTCAATGTGTTACTAAGTATAAGATCAGAGCCTAATGTTTAAAAAAAGATGAAAATACAATTTTTAGCTTTCTCATTTGTTTTCCTTAAAAGATGTACTCAATATGGTAGAAACATAATTCCCCTTTCCCATCTTTATAATAGCAAGCAAGAGCCAGAAAGAACCTTCAGCATAGAGTGAAATCTCCCACCAAATCCTTTTCCTCATGCTTTCTTGTTCAGTTTCTTAAAGCAATTTATATAATTTTTTGACTTTCACTATATATTTCTTCAAAATAGGAGTGAATGGGGACATCATGTACATTGTTTACGGACTGTCAAATGAAATAATGCACATGAAAACATATATTGAAGTGCTGCTACATGTTTGCATATTAAATTGAAAAAGGAAGTGTGATCCAATAAATTCAATTTTTGGTACAAAAATTATTTAAACTTTTATCATCTGAGAAGCTTCAAAGAATAAAATGGGTGATCATTTGCTTATTTCAAGGAAGTTAGATAAAAATCTCACTTCTTTAAAAGACTTACATGCAATCATACACTTTATAGCTGATTTCTGTTTTTAAAGTAAGAATTAAATCATGAATGTTCTTTTGCTCACATTATAAAATGTTGCTAACTCAATACTCAAACTTGAATATCTTTATTTGCCTATGATGGTGACTGAAGTTTTGTTAGGTTATCAGTAATAATTGTGATTGTAAGTCTTGTGTTTTTTGAAAAAATGGTAATATTAATAAGTGAATGTCACTACAAGTTTGCACTCATTATTCACTTTTTAACATTCAGTAAAAAAGTAATAGAAGATAACACTGTTGCATTAGAGTAAACTAAGCTGCGGTATGATTAGAACCAAGTGTATATGGTGAGGCATACAAAACAGAAGTTTATGTCATAATCCCATTACCATCCTACACGAGTTTCCCTAACTGTAAGGTAACTTTCTGCCATGTGGTAATTCAGAGAACAAGGTCCTTTCTATCTGGTGGTTTCAGCATCTCCAAGAGACTTGTTGATATTCAAGTCAGTAGAAGAGACAAGATAGTGGTGAATAGGCATACCACTTTCTTAAAGCCTCTGAACTGTTTCCACTCAAAACACTTCTGAAATCAAACGTGTGGTGTTTTCCCCTAAAACTAGAAAATTCTTCGATTATTTAGAAACTATCTGAGTGTCCTACTATTCACTTCAATTCTGCCACTCACTACTAGGAGTTAGCATGAATCTTACAGGTTAAAGACTCTGTCCTACAAGATTCTCCTGACTTCAGATGTCAGCTGCAAGTCCAAGGTTGTCAACTACACTTTTGACCAATCAGCTATAAATCAGGAGTTCCCATGGATCTCTCCTCAGTTTCTATTTTCTTCTAGAATGGCTGACAAAACTCAGGAAAACACTTTACTATTACCGGTTTATTATAAAAGACACAACCCAGAACCATCCAGATAGAAGAGATGCATAGAGAAGGGTATGAAGAAGCAACACAGAAACTCTATGCCCTCTCCAGGTATGCCAGTCTCACAGCATCTTGATGTGTTACTCAACTAGGAAGCTCATTGTACCCTATTATTTAAAGGTTTTTCTGGAGGTTTCATTAGATAAGCATGATTGATTAAATCATTGGCCATTGCTGATTGACTCAATCTCTGCTCAGGGACTGAAACTAAAAATTCAGATATCAGGGGGTGGTGCTCAAAATTCAAATCTTCTAATCATGTCTTGTTTGTCCTGGTAGCAGCCTTCATCCTGCTACTTAGGGGTCCTGCCAAGAGCCACCTCATTAGAAAAAAAGACATTCTTATTATCATTCTATCTGTTAGGAAATTACAAGGGATTTAGAAGCTCTGTCAGGACCTGGGGACAAAAACCAAGTATATACTTCTTATTGTAACACAAAGCCCTTGGGTCAAAAACACCGCATGTAATTTCTAAATATAGTTCTTTGGTTAGAACTCAATGATATGGCCAAACCCAATTTCAAAGAAACCTGGAACTATCTGTGTATCTCAAAAAAAAAAATTGTATCTTTTGGAATAGTTGGTATTTTCTGCCAAACCAACAATAGGTATCTAGAGTTAAAGCAAATTCCATTTTATTCTAATATCTAAAATAGCACTAAACCATTTGTCTACATTATCCAAAATTAAAATTAATGTACAATACACATTAATTATTACAAAAATATAGTAGGGCAAAATGTAAGTGTTGTTCATTGTACTTAAATTTCTGATTAGGTAACATATAAATAGTAAATTTTGTATATATAATTTATGTATTATAGCCATAGTTGACAAATAAAGTTTGTTAACTCAAAGTAAAGGTTCTGAACATATGTATTATAGCAATTAGTTAATCAGTTCTATAAGTGATTATAAGTTCTTCTAGAAAAACTGTTTTATTGATGGAGTTCCCTGATCCAGGGGATATGTAAATAAAATAGTTGAAAGGGCTTCAATGCTTGGTAGCAGAAACCTATATAAAAGTTCATTTAAATCAAATGCTCACCACCATGCTTGGGCACAGATTCTTCCTGAGAGCAAAGAAGTGAAATATGACAGTTAAAAGTTAACACATTTTAACAATGGCATGTCGCTTTGTTGGGAATGTGTTTGTAAAGACTAAGACTCAGGTTAATAAGATGATTAGAATGAAGGCTAAATATGACAAAAGCACTTTCCTCATGTCATTCCGCAGAGCTATGTGGGTGGAAAATATTATCTCTGTTTTGCAGACTGAAAGATAAAATAGTTTATGCACTCAGAGACACTTTACTGGCATTCTGATTTTTAAACAAGTGTAGAGTTTCCTTTTATAGATACCTGATAGTTATTATAACAGTTTTAGACTCCTGTAATATTTCTAAACAACAGCATGTCTAGGGTTGTTGAGATAATCAAGGTTTCATTCTGTCTTATTTGTAATAAATTCTTTTATTCCCTTTACATAGTAAAGTGATGGGCAAAAGTGAGAATGTTATGCCAGACCCTGACAAAAGAATCTGTAAGATTTAGCATTTTTGTTTTTTTTCTTAAGGATTTGTAAGACATAAAACTTACTTTTGGCCCATATATAACTGGAATCCGAAACTAGTACTTGAAACATTTACTTTCTGCCTTTTCAAACTAAATACAAGACTAAAAATTTGGCAATTTTTACTCATAATAAAATAGAAAATGGAAAGTTCATTCTTCAAAGTCCCTAGTTTAGCTCTAAGCTAAGTTCATCATTAAATACAGCATAATTGTACATATAATTAATGGAATGCAAAGAAATTTACTGAATTAAAATCACAGTGTTCAGTATTCAAGAGTTATATAAGTAATACATTTGCTATTCTAATCAGAACCTTATTCTGTACTCTTTTTCTATAATTTGCTGAAGGTTCACCAAAATTCTGCAAAACCCAAACTGATTTGACAAGGGTGGCTAAAATGTCACTTGCTTTTATCAGTATCTCCAGGGAAATAGATAGAAAGGAATTTCATCAAAGTTAATTACTTTACTCTCATTTTTAAGGATCAATTATATATCTGTAAAACTTTAACAAAAATGGAAGTGTGTTAATAACAATTTATATATAACAATTTTAAAACAAATTAAATTAATTAAAAACGCAATTACATTATCTTTGTTGGTCTTCATACTCCTTCTGAAGCAATTAGTAATCATCGGTCTTTACTTAAGAAATGATGCAATTTAGTTTTATGACATTCTGTTTTAAATGTGTTTTATAAATATGCAGTATAGAAATTTGACATAATTTCAATAATAAATCATGTGTTGCTTTGTATAGAATATAAATTGACAAAATAAAAACTTTCTCATATATGTGATAAATATTTAGCCTTCATTATTAGCTTCATGTGCTTAAGGCTGCTAATTATCAATTAAATAATTTTCATAAGCAAATGAATCTTCAATAAACTTAGCTTTCTGTATTCCATAATTACTTTTTCTCAAGCAATATTTATTTCCATCTTTTGTCCATTCTAATTAATGCCAAAGACTTAAAGTTTTACATATTGCAAACTGTGGATGACCTATCTGGATTCAAATAGCAATATTTATGTCTTAGACATTTGTATGTCCTAATTTTATAATTTGTGTTGGAACTCCATATGAATTAACAGGCATGAAAAACTGGTTATAGTAACTGGCTTATAACCATATGTCAAATGATTCAATATATATTTTAAACAGATTACAAGTATTCTTTACTTTTTTATATTTTCCACCATCACCATGAGTTGACTGTCACACAGTCCATAATGAATTTAAACTCCTCCCTAAAAAAATTACAAAAGCAGTCAAAGTCAATTTTGTATTCCTGTTTCTTCGTTGAATCACCCCTGTATGAAATCTTTAAACTTACTGCCATGATCCACTTATTTAGATTTGCCAACCATCTCTTTAATAGCTTTTTGATCCAGAGTGAGAGCAGTCACTCTTCCTTCTAACTACAGTTAGTGGTTGCTCTAACATTAGTAAGAATATGTAACAGTTTGTTTGCAAAATTTCATGGTTCAGTCACAAAGGATGACTAAGAGTTAATAAACGAAGAATAGGAGATGAACATTTTAGCAAGCAGTGGAGCTATGTGAAAAACAGGGTGTATTTGGAGTAATGATAATTTTGGCCCGGGGTATATGAGAATAATGACAAGAGCTTAAGTAATTTTACATTCAAATATAAGCTATTTGTATCTATATAAAATATCCAATTTTATGATTGCTAATATATACCTCAATACAGAAAGGAAGGAATAAGAGAAAGAAGAAAGGAAAAAAAGATTAAATAAAGATAAAATGGTGAAAAGAGGGAAGAAGATAAGTAGAAAGAAAAGAAAGAAAAATAAATAAACTATAAGTGTGAATAACTTATTTGAATACAATTAGCAATATCTATATCTTAGATATTAATTTATGCTAATTTTATAAAGAAGGAAGGAAGGAATAAAATCACATATCCTGAGGTAGTTCTCCCAAATCAATAAAATCTTCAGCTCCCATAACCAAACATTAACAAATCCAGGCACACAATCCCAATCTGCTCTATGAGATCAATATCACCTTGTTACCAAAGCCAGACAAAGATATCAAAAAGAAATAAAATTACATACCAATATTATGAATATAGATTCAAAAACATTTAAGAGTATTATACAACTGATTCCAAAATATATGTATTTTTGTAAGTTTATTTATTTTTATTATTTTTTATTTTTTTAATTTTTACTATGATGACATTGATTACTGAAATCCAATTTCAGGTGTACAATTAAATAGTAAGGCATATGTATATTGCATTGTGTGCTCATCTCCCACGGTTAGATGTCTTTCTATCATCACATATATGACCCCTTTTACCCCATCTACCATCCCCCTCCCTTCTGGTAACCTCTAGTTTATTGTCCATGTCCATGAGCCTCTGTTTGTTTGTCCTGTTCATTTATTGCTTTTAGGTTTATATCTTACATATAAATGATATCATGAGATTTTCAACTTTTTCTATCTGGCTTATTTCACTTAGCATGTTTGTATCAAGTTCCATCCAGGTTGTTGCAAATGGCAGTATTTCATCTCTTCTTATGGTGGAGTAATATTCCATTATATATATGTACCATAGCTTCTTTAGCCAATCATCTATTGTAGGGCATTTCAGTTGCTTCCAAGTCCTGGCCACTGTGAATAAGTGCTGCTATAAACATTGGTGTGCAAATATCTTTTCGGATATGTGTTTTCAAGTATTTGGGGTAAATACCCAGTAGTGGGATTGCTGAATCATATGGTAGATCAATTCTTAGCTTTTTGAGAAACCTCCATATAGTGGATGAGGTTTCCTTTTTCTCTGCATCCTCTCCAACACTTGTTACTTGTTCTGTTGATAACAGCTATTGAATTTTTTTTAAGAGTATAAACTATGACCAAGTGAACTTTATTTTAGAAATGCAAGGTTGGTTTAACAACCCAAAATCAATTAATTTAATATAATATATAGGACAAAAAACACATAATTATCTCAAATACAGAAAAAAAGCTTTTGTCAAAATTCAACCCATTCATGATTAAATAAACAGAAACAACAAAACCTCTTACAAAATTTTAAATAGATGGCAACTTTTCCAACTTGATAAAGGGCTTCTACAAAAATACAACAGCAAACTTCATAAGTATGGTTAAACACTGAATATTTTCTCTTATATTCAGGATTAAAGTAAGGATATCTGTTCTCAACTCTTCTATCAAATATAATAGTAGAATTTTTAGCTGCAGCAAATCAGTAAGAAAAGATACAAGACATCAAGACTGGAAAATAAATATGAAACATTTTATTCATAGATATTATGAACCTGTATTTAGAAAATCCACACCCCAAAAATATTAATAAACAAAAATAGTGAGGCTGCAGGATAGAAGATAATGTTTTAAAAATCAATTATATTTATACATATGAGCAATAAATAACCTGAAAATTAAATTAAGAAAATAATTTTATTCATGAGAGCATCAAAATAATACTTAGGAATTAATTTAACAAAGCTGTCAGCACAATAGTTTTTGTTTTTTAGCTTAATGACAACATCTATAATTTTATATTGTCCTGGTATCTGGCTCAGTAAATACCTGGCTCACCTTTTTTATTTTTTAGTTTTCAGTAGTAAGTATCTGTTCAAAGATTTCTCAACACTATGATCTTACCCTCAATAACAGTCATGTGGTCTTGTAGTGTCTATACATAGTTACTTCTAGTTTTTGCAGTATTTTATTTTAAATTTTTATTTGTTGAGATATTTGAAATAAATTCTAAACTTTTAGATTTTAAGTGTGAAATACAGTATTATTATCTAGTCACAATGTTGTACAGTAGATACCTAGAAGTTATTCTTCTTGTATAACTGAAATTTTAAACCTGCTTATTAGCAATTTTCTATTTCCACCTTTCCTTAGTCCTTCACAATATTTCTGTTTCTATAATAAGTTTGATTATTGTAGGTTCCTCATAGAAATTGAATTATGCAGTATCTATCATTCTGTAACTGGCTTATTTCACTTAGCATAATACCTCCAGATTTTATCCTTAATTTGGCAAAAGTCAGCACTGTAAAAGCCATATATATTACTGATAGAAATCCACATATTTCTGGACTGAGAAACCAGAGATAGAGTTAGGGGTAACCACTGCCTTTGGAAATTAGTTACAGAATTCAAGAAACAAAGAGAGTTAGGAAAAGTGGCAAATTCCCTACACAATATGTGCTCAAATTTCTGGCTGACCCCTTTAACTTTGAGCACACTCAAAACAATTCATTTAAGTAGAGAACTGAACTGTTTGAGTTGCCATACACTATAAAGGAGGGAAAATAAAACAAACATTAACTTTCTTCTGAGAAGTATAACATATTTCTCCATAACAAAATATTCACAATCTCTAACATACCATCCAAAATTAATTGAAAAACCAAAAGAACCAGGAAAATGTGTTCTAGTCTCAAAATCAAAAGTCAAAATCCTGGACTGACACTTATGTAACTCAGACATTGGATTTAGCAGGTAAATATTTTTAAGCAGATATTACATTATACTCAGTGGAAATAAAGAAAAATACACTTTTAATGGAAATGGAAAGATAGAAAATGCAATCATAAAATGAAAACTATAAAACAGAATCAAATAGAAGTTTTAAAACAAAAATTTTTAAAAAATTTAATTTAATATAGAACTTAAATGACAATTTCAATTGATGGGCTCTATAAAAAAATGATTTTAAAATACAGAACTTGAAGATATATAAATAGAAATAATCATATCTAAAGAACAAACAGAAAATAGATTGGGAAAAAAGTATCGGAGCATCAGGGTCATGTGTAATAAAAATAGAGACTATAATAGGTATGTTAACTGTAGTTTCTGAAAAAGAGAAAAAAGACAATGGGGGAGACAATATTTGAATAAATAGTAATTAAAAACATCAAGAATTTAATGAAAGATATCAATTTATAATGTTTACATCTTCTTGAGCACAGAATACTACATTATGAAATGTTGCTTTTTAACATCTGTGAAAATAATTTCTTCTACTTCCTTACCAAAAAACCTTATCTTTAATGGATTAATTTATGATATAGAAATCAAATAGTTAAGCTTTATTTTACTCTATTACTTGATGGACAGAATTGTCCTTTCTTTGATTAACTTGAAAGGAAGTCAACATGTCTATGAAAGCACTCTATGATATATAATAAGGAGGGTTATGGTTATGACCAAATATCTAAAAATTACAAATGCTTGTCTTCAGAAAAATTTAGAGTTGACTCCTCTTTGGGGAAATATTGTAGATCATAGTGCAGAAATATTATGATACAGAAATTGGTTGGTTATAAATATTTTATCATGTTGTACCAAAAATAGAATAAACTAATATTTTTAAACATATAGTTTATTCTTAACTCTGTATTAGGCTTTTTTTCTTTACTTCTCTATATTTTAATCTTCATTTTACAAGAGAGAAAAATGACATCCAGTGAACATAAAACAGCACAAGTAGTGACAGAGTTAGTCAGTTTGACTCTAAAGGTTCTCATTTCTCACATGTAATACTATAAAGAAGGAGAATAAAAGTGTATATAAACTTATTTTCTATGAAGAAAACAACAAAAACGGTAACAATAAAAAATGTAGCAAATGTCATCACATTTGCGGAGTATAGAAAACGATATGCCTAGAGCACTATTTCAAAACCTGATCAATGCAAGATGTATATATAGGTTCCTAACAAATCTCTATTTTTTGCATATTTTTTGTTTTTAGTGCTCAAGAGACACTATGGTGGTCTCTATAACACATAAAAATATAACAAGTGATTTGCCCCAGAGTTAATATACTAATATTAAGCACAGTTACATATTTTAAAGTTGTTATTAAATATCTGATCAAAACAGGAATATATGTATTTAAAATAGGTAATTACCATATATGAAACATTTTCTCATGTGCTTAAACCATAAAGTTCAAAACCTATTCATTCCTAGCTATTAATATAGTTTAAAGTTATTTCTTTTTTCTTTTAAAATAGTTGTTAGAGGTTTAAAATCTTACTCTTACAGAGATTCTGAAATATATTACTATTCAGGAGAGAACATTCTGAAACCATGCCATTACCAGAAAAGCATAGTAATATTTGGGCAGAGTGTATTCTGTGATAGTAAGTTTATACATGACTAGAACACAAAAACAATATTTAACTTTCATCTCTGAGTTTAGTGAAGTGGAAACCATGCAATTTTTTCTGTCAATGCTTACTAGCTTTCCTGATTCTGAAGTAGCTCTTCCATAAAATGAGTTATGTAACTATATGGAGAAGTTTAAGTAGGTAGCATTAAAGCTAGACAATCAGGCCATAAAACTCTCTTTAAGAAACTGAACTTTTAAAAGATGACTTCTGAAACTTCAAACTTTTTGTGCAGATAAATATTGATGTGTATGAATATTCAGTAATTTAAAAAATCTGTTGCTATTCAAAACTTTGTGTAGGAAGCTACTATTTAAACAAAAATTTTTATTCTCAAAATTTAAAAGCATCAATGTATAACTAAAATGAGTATATTACTATTAAAACTTTAATGTCTAAAATATTTTAAAATTTTGCTCCCTCTTGAGGAAGCTATTTTGAATACATAGAGGAAAAAAAGGATCAATAACATGTGACACCAAGACTGATTTGTCATGAGATTCAGGAATAAGTATTAGCAGGTATTAATGGTATTAAAGTAATGAAGGCATATCCACATTAATGTACATGTCCACAAATTTTCTATTTTTTACTTCATCAATATAAGTTGACTTCTATGAAGTATAAGGATAAACATAAGATTCAAGAATAAAAAGGGATTCTAGGAAATTGATGGCAGCCATGTCATCATTTTTGAATATCCCTGAATCCCCAGATAAAAACAGACCTAGCAACTAAATAGAAAAGCATCACCCCATGTACAACCTTTATTTTGAATTTATATAATAAGGTATCCTATGAACTCCAAGATATAGTGAATGGGGAAAAAAAAGCAACAATAGGCCAGAATCTCTACCTGGTTTCAATGTCTTTGTGGGAGAAGAGGGACTGCAAGAATGGCAGATACAACAGATTAGAGCTGAAAGAGAAAGGCACATGCATTAGCCATTGCCACTTGGGGCAAAAGACAATAATTAAGGCTAATAATAGACAAATCTCAAAGACTAGAAAGAAAGCCTAGAGAATGAGATGCTTCTGGGAATAAGGGCATTAAAAACTCTCACATAGTCCTGGGAATCTAGTATACCACAATATGCCCAGGGCTGGGCTCATGCGTAGAAAAGGCCTGTGAAGGCTGCAAGTAGAAGTGAAAGATGTGGCAAAGTTGAAAACTACCTGCCTGAGTGTAGCTGTGCGCCAATACACGATCAGAGTACAGCTGCACATGTTTAAGGTCCCCCCCCCCGCCAGGTGTTTAATGAAATCACTATCAAGTCACAAGTTGACTATTATAATAATGAAACAAAAAGTTCAAAGGCCACACATAGTAAAGAATATAGACTTTTCAAAACTAGTGTGAAAATTCACTAGTGTGGGAAAGAAAAACTACATCAGGCAGAACCAAAAGTCCTTAGGAAGTAGAAAATTCTGATAGTGAGAGTTGCCACATTATAATATCAAATTGTCCATACTTTCACTACAAAAATAATGAGATACACAAAGAAACAAGAATGTATAACATGTATGACCCATACAGAAGGAAAAAAATACTAACAAAAATCTCCATGAGGAAGCCCAGACATTGAATTTACTGGACAAAGATTTTAAGTCAACTATTTTAATTATACTCACATTACAAAGAAAATCATGGACAAAGAACTTTATCATAGAGAATATCAATGAAGAGATAGAAATTATAAAAAGGAACCAAACAGATATCCTGGAATTGAAAAATATAATAACTAAAATAAAAAAGCCACTAGAGGGATACAGCAGTATATTTGGAAAAATATAAAATATCAGCTAACTTGATGATAAACCAAATGAGATTAGGAAATCAGAGGACCAGAAAGAAAATATAATAAAGTAAATGATCAGCGCCTAAGAGACCTGAGGACATCATTAAATGTGTCATACTCATACTGGGAGTTTCTGAAAGATACAGAAAGAATAGGAAAGAACAGAAGGAATATTTGAAGAAATAATGACTAATCTTCCCAAATTGATGAAAGAAATGTATCTGCATATCCAGTAAGCTCAATGAATTTCAACTACAATAAACTCAAAGAGATCAACATTGAGACATATTATAATAAACTGTTGAAAGCAAACACAAAGGGGGATTCCTGGAATAGCAAGGATCCTCCAGATGATTAACTGATTTTTTAAAAATCAGAAACCATGGAAGATAGAAGGCTGTGAGAGGTATATCCAAAGTGCTAAAAGAAAAAAAAAATGGGGGGATGTCAACTAAAAATTATATAGCTGGTAAAACTATCTTTTGAAAAGGAAAGAGAAAGTAAAACATTCCCCCATAAACAGAAGCTGAAAGTTTGTAACTAGTAGACATGCCCTATGAGAAATGCTAAAAGGAGTACATCAGGCTGAAATGAAAATACACCACGCAGTAACTCAGATCTATACAAAACAATAAGAACATCAGTAAAGGTAATTACATGGGTAAATATATCATTTAACTTTAATGTAATTTAGGCTTTGAATTCCTCTTTTTATTCATAATTTAAAAGACAAATTATATAATAATTATAAATCTATGTTGATGGCACAAAATGTATAAAGATGTAATTTGTGATGATAACAATACAAAGGGGAACAGTTGGATAGAAGCAGAGTAAATGCATGTTATTGGAGCTAAGATACAATTAATTCAGATGATATTGTTATAAGTTAAGATGGTGTTTGTAACCTCCACAGAAAATTATTAAAGACCATTTAGTACAAGAAATAAATGAAAACAGAAACTAGAAAGTAGTTATCTAGCACAAAAGGAGCCAGAAAAGGAGAATTGTGGGACCAAAAATTTCAAGACATACAAATCAAATAGCAAAATGGCAAAAGTGAGTTCTTTTTTAAATCAGTAATTAAACTAAATGTAAAAAGATGAAAATATTCAATTAAAATATAAAAATTGAGAGAAAGGATTGAAAAAAATCTGTCTATGAGATTCACTTCAACTTTAATAACACAAATTGGTTGAATGTCAAGATAAAAAAATCATGTTTCATGTAAACAATAACAAAAGTGAGTTAGAGTGGCTATATTAAGCTGGTATGGCTAAGCTAATACGCAATCTTGACTTTAAATTTAATGTCATTATAGGAGACAAAGAAGGATATTATATAATAAAAGTATCAATCCATCAAAAATATATAATTATAAATATATATGCAATAATGTCAGAGCTTCAAAATATATGAAACAAAAACTGACAATACAGAAGGGGAAAACAGGCAGTTCAACAAAATAAACAGGGAAAGATAGGAAGTGACAATTACAAAACAAGTAGACCTAACAGAAATATGAAGAATACTCTACAACAGCATAATATGCATTCTTAAGTGCACATAGCACATTCTCCAAGATAGACCATATATTAGGCCACAAAACAAGCTCCAATGATTTTAACAAGACTAAAATCATTTAGGAGTTCTAGTCAAGATGGCAGCAGAGTAGGTGAATATTGTGCTTTCCTCTTCCTATGACTGCATTAAAATTGCAACTAAAATATAGAACATTCAACCTAGAGAATCATCTGAAGACTAGATGAAGAGAAGTCCTATAAAGAAGCCACCTTGAGACTAGGAGATGGGGTGGAGAAGTGAAATAGGTTGGCTCCACACCCACCTGCGGCAAATGAAAATCAGGAAAAATATCTCAGCTGCAGAGTTTTCCCTTGAACATCAAGGGGCCCCAGCCCTACACTAGGCTCCCCAGTTCAGTATACCAGTTCTGGGAAAAGCAGCTCTTGCAACATATGGCTATGAAAATCAGCTGGGATTCTGTCTGTCAAGGTGAGATGTAAGGTGGCTAAAAACATAGTTTTCTTTTTATAGGGCCTGCACATTGACTCTAACACCCAAGCACTCACCCTGACCTCTGGCAAGAGACAGAAGCTGTGGAGGTGCCAGAGACATACAGGTAGAGACTGAGTTGTATGGCTTTAGGGTGAAGGCTGGAGGGAAAGCTGCCATTGTCTCTGTGTTGAGCCTTCCTCCTATGTAGCCAGAGAGTGAGTCCATCTTTTCTGTGTTGAGTCCTCCCCCATATAGCCAAATATAAATTTTCACTGGCATGGTGAGCTCTGCACACTCCACTGTGGTGACTTCCTAGAACTCTACCCCACCCAACTTAGGCACCAGCAGGGTTTTTTCACATCTGGCAGGCGGCTGTTGGCTTGCAATGCAGCTTTCCTTAGACAACTCTTGGCGGGCGTGGTGGGGCGGGGGGTGGGGGGGGTGGGGGGGGTGGGAGGCGGTGTCTGCGGTCCCAGGACAGGGAGCTGCTGGCCTCAGTGGGCTCAAAGACTTTTGCAGAGCCATGCAGGCTCAGCAGTGATTCCAAATCTGAATCTACATTAACCTGTTGAATACTACCCGCCTCAGGCTGGTAACTCTCCGAAACTCTGCCCCATCCAATTCCCATACCACTTGTACCACCTGAAGCTCTTTCAGCAGCTGAACCTATGGATAGCTAACAGGCAGGCAGTGGGAGGTCTAGGGTTCCCTGGACCCTTTGCTGAGCTGCCCCAAGCCTGGTACTGGTGAAGACGCCTCAATTCCCAAAGCGGTCTCTCCCAAACTCCTCCCAGTTCAGTGTAGTCATCAACCAGTCACAAATTGCTTTGTATCCCTAATAGGTAGACCTAAACCAGTCGCAGGTAGGAGCTAACCTTGGCCTCCACAAGAACCACTTCCAAGAGATCCCAAAACCAGCATACCTGGCAGCCAGCTTCAAACCATAACAGAACATTACCTGATTAGTCCCACAAGCGGCACACCCAAAGGACGGTTTCAGGTACCAAACGGCACCTGAGCATGCTGGGGAGAATCCTGCTCCTTCACAGCACTTTATACACTGTGGTCATGGCCATACCTCACAGCAAGTAAGCCTGAGGATCAATCTTACACACTGATATGCCAGCAGCAATCAAGGCTCATCTACAACAGGAGGGCACACATAACTCACATAAGGAACAATCCTGGAACATCCAACTCAGAGGACTAAGGAAGACTGCACCAATATGCTCCACAGGACATCTACTACATAAGGCACCCTGCCAAGACTGGGAGACATAGCATATGTATCTAATACATAGAAACAAACACAGAGAGGCAGCTCAAAGAAGAAAAATTTTAAAAGAATATTACAAATGAAAGAATAGGAGAAAACTCCAGAGAAAAGAACTAAACAAAATAGAGGCAAGCAATCTACCAGATACAGAGTAAAAAACAATGGTATAGGATCCTTAAGAGACTTAGTAAGAATATCAACAAAGAGATAGCAAGCATAAAAAAAGACATAGAAACCATTTTAAAAAGTCAGAAATTAAAAATACAATAAAGAAAGTGAAGAATACACTCTTAGCAAAATGGAAATCGAAAGAACATACCTCAACAAAATAAGGCCATAGAAGACAAATCCATAGCTAACATCATACTCGACAGGGAAAAGCTAAAAGCATTTTCCTTAAGATCAAGAAATAGAAGATCAGGAAAAAGACAAGAATGCCCACTTTCACCACTTCTATTCAAAATAGTATCAGAAATACTAGCTACAGCAATCAGACACAAAAATAAATAAAAAAACATCCAAATTGGAAAGGAAGAAGTAAAACTGTCATTATTCACAGATGACATAATTCTATATGTAGAGAACTCTAAAAAATTCCACCAAAAAAGTATTAGAACTTATAAATGAATTCAGTAAAGTAGCAGGATACAAAATTAAAATAATAATATAATAATGAACTATCAGAAAGAACTATCAGAGGCAGTGTACTCTCTGACATCGCTCTTAAAATTAAGAAAACCACCTCATTTACAATTGTCTCAAAAATACCTAGAAATAAATCTAACCAAGGAGGTAAAAGACCTGTTATTAAAAAATTATAAGTCATTTAAGAAAAAAATTGAACTAGATACAAATAAACATAAGTATATACTGTACTTATGCATAGAAAGAATCAAAATCATTAAAATGGCCATACTACTCAAAGCAATTTACAGATTCAATACAATCCCTATCAAAATAGCAATGACATTTTTCACAGAACAATAACAAATAATCCTAAAATTTATATAGAACCACAAATGACCTTGAATAGCCACAGAAATTTTGAGAATGAAGAACAAAGTTGGAGGTATCACAATACTTGAGATAAAACTTCACTAGTATGTTATAGTAATCAAACAGCATGGTACTGGCATTAAACACAGACATGTAGATCAATGGAACAGAATAGAGAGCCCAGAAAAAAACCCACATGCATATTGTCTAATAATCTATGACAAAAGAGGCAAAAGCATACAATGGGGTTAAGATGGTCTCTTCAGTAAGTGATGCTGGGAAAACTAGACAGATGCATGCCAAAAAATGGAATTAGATCACTTTCATGAACCATCTACAAAATTAAATTCAAAATATAATAAAGATTTTAATGTAAGACTGAAAACACTAAAACTTCCAGAGTATACAGGCAGTATACTCTCTGACATTGCTCTTAATATTTTTTTTCTGATATTTTGCCTCAGGCAAGGGAAACAAACAAAAAATGAACAAATGAGACTATAGCAAATTAAAAAGTTTTTGCACAGCAAAAGAAACCATCAACAAAACAAAAAGAAGAACATGAATGGGAGAAGATATATGCCAATTATGTATATGATAAGGGTTTAATATCTAAAATTTATAAAGAACCCAGGCAACTTAACACCAAGAAAAACTAACAATCCAATTCAAAAATGGACAAAGAACTTAAATAGGCATTTATATAAAGTAGACATACAGAGGGGCAATAGACATATAGAAAGATGCTCAATGTCACTAATCATCAGGGGAATGCAAATTAAAACCTCAATGAAATATCATCTTATACCTGTCATAATGTCTATCATTAAGAAATCCATAAACAAACACTGGCAAGGATGTGGAGAAAAGGGTACTCCTGTACAATGTTGGTAGATTTGCAAATTGGCACAGCCACTATGGAAAACAGTAGATTTCCTCAAAAAATTAAAAATAGAACTACCATTTGACCCAGCAATTCCACTTCTGGATATTTATCTGAAGAAATCCAAAACACTAATTTGAAAAGATAAATGCATCCCTATATTCACTGCAGCATTATTTACAATAGCCAAGATATGGAAGTGCCTTTCAATAGATAATTGAATAAAAAGAGGTGGTACATATACACAATAGAAAATTATTCAGCCATAAAAAATAATGAAATCTTATCATTTGCAACAACATGGATTGACCTGGAAGGTATTATGCTAAGTGAAATAAGTCAAATTGAGAAAGACAAATACCATATCAATCTCTTTGAAATTTAAAGAACAAAATAAATAAAAAAAAAAAAACAGAAACAGACTTATAGATGCAGGGAACTAGTTGATGGTTGCCAGATGAGAGAGGGGTTGAGGGCAGGGTAAAAAGTTAAAGGGATTAAGAAATACAAATTGGTAGTTACAAAATAGTCATGGGGATGTATAGCAAAGCATAACTATGTATAGTGCCAGGTGGGTACAAGACTAGTCAGGGGGATTGCTTTGTAAATTATATAATTGTCTAACCACTATGCTGTACACCTGAAATTAATATTAAAGAATATTCACTGGCAACTATAATTGATAAATTTATAAAGGGAGGATGGTGAAGGACAATAAGAGGTTCAAATTTCCATTTATAAAACATGTAAGTCATGGAGATGTGGTATACGGCATAGGAAATATAGTCAATAGTATTGTGATAGCATTATATGGTGTCAGATGGTTGCTAGATTTATCGTGGTGATCACTTCTTTAGGTATATAAATGTTGAATAGCTATGGTGCACACCTGAAGCTAATATAATGTTGTATGTTAGTTATATTTTAATAAAAATCTTTTTAAAAATTACTCAAAGTATCTTTTCTCATAACAATGGACTGAAATTAGCAATCACTATTAGGAGGATATTTGGGAAGTTCACAAATCTGTGGAAATCAAACAGTATATTCTTAAACATGCAATAGGTCAAAGATGATACCAAAATGGAAATTAGAAAGTACTTTAGATAAATTAAAATGAAAACACAACAGACAAAAACTTATGGGAAAGGTAAAAGCAGTGCTCAGAGAGAAATTTGTATATGAAAACACCTATATTAAAATAGGACAAAGATTTAAAATCATTACTCTAAACTTGTACCTTAAGAAAATGAATAAAGAAGAACAAACTAAACCCAATGCAAGCAGAAGGAACAAAATAATAAAGATTAGGGCAAAGATAAATGAAATAGAGGAGAAAAATAATACAAAAAAAAAAACCCACAAAAGTTGATTCTTTAATCAGAGTGAATATGAGAATATTACTTATCAACCTTACAGAAATAAGATTATAAGATAATACTATAAATAATTGCATCTCAACAAATCAGATAAGCTAGATGAAGTGGACAAATTCCTAGGAAAATACAACTGATCAATTAAAATTGATTTAATCAGATATAAAAACTCTAAATAGGCCTAGTTAATAGTAGGCATTTAAGCAATACTCAAAAAACTTCCAGAAAAGAAAGCCCAGGACAAGCTGCTTTTAATGGTGAATTCTACCAGATGTGTAAAACAGAATTAACACCAATCCTTCTCAAATTCTCTCAATATTCAGAAAAGGAGGCAAAAATTTCTAACCCAATCATGAGGCCAGTGTTACCTTGATTCTAAAGTCAGACAAAGATATTATTAGAAAAGAAAACTACACACTAATACCCTTAAAAATAGAGATGTTAAAATCTTCAGTAAAAAACTAGTAAGCTGAATTCAGCAGTATTTTTAAATGATTATACACTATGATCCAATGAGATTCATCCCAGGAATTCAGGGTCATTCAGCATTTAAAAGTCAATTAATGTAATATACCACATTAAATAGTATAAAACAAATAAGTACACAAGTATCTCAATTGATGTAGAAAAAATTTTTGACAATTAAAAATTTTTTAATAACAAAAATATCAAATTATATATATATACATTTTAAAATAGTAAAATACTTAGGAATAAATTTAACCAAGAAGTTTCACATTTGTAAATTGAGAACTACAAAATATTATCGAAATAAATTTTAAAATACCTATATAAATGGAAAGACATTACAAATGGTTATGGATTAAATAATTAATGTTAAGATAGTTATTCTCTTCAAATTGAAGTACTAATTCAATCATTTTGCTTTAAAATTGCAATTGCCTCTTTTGTAGAGAGGGATAACCTGAAGCTAAAATTCCTATGGAATTGCAAGGGACACAGAATAGCAAAACACTCTTGAAAAAGAAGAACAAAGCTGGAGGATTTGCATTTCTCAATTTTAAAACTTACTATAAATCAACAGTAATCAAAACTGTGGTATTAGTATAAGTATAGATATATAAATCAATGTAAGAGAACTGAAAATACAGAAAATTGGTATTTATGGTCAACTGACTTTTAACAAATGTATCAAGACCATAACATTTGTAAAGAATAATGTTTTCAACAAGTGGTACTGGGAAACCTGGAAATCCACATGCAAAATAAAATTCCATACCTACCTCATACTACATGCAAAAATTAATTCAATGTAAGAGCTAAAATTATAAGACAGAAGAAACATAGGATAAATATTTATCACCTTGGATTTAGTAATAGATTCTTAGATATGACACCAAGGATACAAACAACTAAAAAAATAGAATATTTGGACTTTAACATAATTAAAAACTTTTGTGTATCACAGAACACTATCAAGAAGGTTTAATAACAACCATTGGAATAAGAGGCAAAAACCCAGAATATTAAAAAAATAATAATAATAACATTCAACAAAAAATAAGTAAATAAAAGCAATCCGGATAAAAACCTGAGGTAGCAATACTTAAACTAGACAAAATAGATTTTAAAACAAAGGCTATAACAAGAGACAAAAAATAACCCAGTAATCCCGTTTCTGGGTATTTATCTGAAGAAATCTAAAACACTATCCCGAAGGGATATGTGAATTCATATGTTCATTGCAGCATTATTTACAATAGCCAAGATATAGAGGCAAATAGGGTGTCTATCAATGGGTGAATGAATAAAGGTGAGGAGTTACAATAGAATATAACTCAGGCATAAAGAAGAATGAAATCTTGCCATCTACAACAACATGGATGGACCTAAAGGGTGTCCTCCAGAATGGAGTAAGTCAGACAGAAAAAGACAAATGCCATATGACTTAATTTATATGTGGAATCTAACAAACAAAATAAACAAATATAAAAAAAAACAGAAACAAACTCACAAATAAAGAAAACATTTTGATGGTTGCCATATGGGAGAGGGATTGGGGGAGTGAGGGAAAAAGGAGAAGGGATTAAGAAGCACATACTGGTAGTTATAAAATAGTCATAGTGATGTAAAGTATAGGATAAAGAATATGGTAAAAATATTGTAATTACTATGGTGTCAAATGGGTACTAGATTTATTGGGGGTGACCTCTTCAAGTTGTATAAATGTCTAACGCTATGTTGTACACCTGAACCTAATATATAATATTGTATGCCTACTGTAATTGAAAAATTAAAAAAAATATTTTTAAAAAAACACCAGATTTTAAAATGGACAAAGTACTTGAATAGACATTTTTCTCAAGAAGATGTAAAAATTGGCAACAGTACCATAAAAAAGAATCTCAATATCACTAGTCATTGAGGAAAAGCAAATTACAAACCACAATAAGGTATCACTTCACACCCAGTGGGATGCTACATTTAAATACATAAAAAGGAAGTAAGTGTTGGTGAGGGTATGGAGAAATTGAAACTCTCCTACATTCCTGGTGGGAATGCAAAATACTGCAGCTGCTATGGAACAGTTTGGAAATTCCTCAAAATTTAACATAGTATTAACATATGACCCACCATTCCACTCTTAGGTATACATCCAAGAGAACTGAAAGATGTTAAAACAAAAATTGGTATGCAAACATTGATAATAGCATTATTTATAATAACCCAAAAGTGAAAATTACCCAAATGTCTATCAGCAGATAAGTGGATATATAAAATGCTCTATACAGATGGTCCCCACCTTCTGATAGCTTGACTTAATGATTTTTCAACTTTACAATGGTATAAAAGTGACATACATTCAGTAGAAATCATACTTTGAATTTTCAATTTTGATCTTTTCCTGGGCTAACAATATGTGATATGATGATCTCTCATAATGCTGGGCAGAGGCAGCTAGATGAGCTTAACCAATAGTAGGCTAATGTTAAGTATTCTGAACATATTAAGTTAGGCTAGGCTAAGCTATAGAATTTGGTAGGTTAGCTGGATTAAATGCATTTTCAATTTTCAATGGGTTTATTGAAACATAACGACACTGTTAATTATATGTACATATAATGAAATAATATTCAGCCATAAAAAGGAATGAAGTACTGATACACACTGCAATATGTATGAACCTTGAAACATTATGTTAAATGAAAGAAACCACACATAAAAGTCCACATATTACATGATTCCATTTGTATGAAACGTGCAGATTTAGTCATATCCATAGATATAAAGAGGCAGATTAGATAAACAGTGAATAAGATGTGATTGCTTAATGAGTATCGGGTTTACTTGGGGGAATGATAAAAATGTTGTGGAATTAGATAGTGGAGATAATGATACAATTTTGTAAATTTACTAAAAAAATCGCTAAATGTACACCTGAACCTAATATATAATATTGTATGCCTACTGTAATTGAAAAATTAAAAAAATATTTTTTAAAAAAACACCAGATTTTAAAATGGTTAAAAAGAATTTTAGATTCAGTGAATTTTCTCACAAAAAAATTAAAATTGCATATGAAAAGTGCACAGTGGAATAGCTGAAAATATTCAGCCACAACAAATCAATTTAGTCTAGTGAAATTACTTGACTGTAAAAGAAAATTTTTCTGGACATGTAAATAAAAGCAAGCTAATTAAGAAAAATTAAAAATAGATTTTTATTGGATTTTTAATAAGAACAGTTTATTTTACAAGAAAACTAAGTGAGAAAGTTAAGATACTCAAGGAAAGAAAATGAGAGCTGAAAATTTTTAAATCAGCCAATAGTGACTTTCAAATGTAAAGGTCACAAACTGTTTTAAACATTCAAACACCGCACCCTTCCTGAATAATCTACTATAGAATGAGCTTCAGACAAAAGAAAAAAAAAAAGATATCAACATAGTATTGAATGTGAGCATTACATAAATATCATAGATCTAAAATTAAATGAAGGTTAAAAGAATCTAATATATAATAACCTGTATTCTCTAATAATGCGTATATGGCATGGCTATAAAAGTTGAGTCTTTAGGGTAGTTTATACTTTTACAGGAATTTGCCCATTTCACCTAATTTTTCAAATTTATCGACAAAATTAGTCATACTAATCTTATATATTTTAATTTTTGCTGAATATTTGTTTCATCTCTTTTTTATTTCTAATATTATTCATTAGGGCTCTCCTTCTCCCTCTCTCTCTCTCTTTCTCTGTCTTGCCCAAGGTTTATATTTTTTATTAGCGTTAGTGAAAAACCAACTTATTCCACTAATGACACTATTGTATTGTCCCCACTGATTTCAGCCCTTACCCTTATTGTTTTATTTCTTATGCTTTCTTTGCTTTTGTTCAGTCTTTTTTTTTTAATTTCTTAAACTGAGAGACAACTTAATTAACTCATTAATTGTTAGCCTTTCTTTTATTCCAATAAGCATTTAAGGCAATACATTTCCCTCAAAAAATTACTTCATCTCCTTCACAAAGTTTTGGTAGGTACTATTTTAACTATCACTAATTTTCCATTGTGAGTTCTTATTTGGGCTCCAGACTTTTTTCCCTTCTAATCAGCATGCAAACTACTAAAATCCAGCCTCTCCGTCTCATGGATTATTGATATCTTCAGAAGTAAAGCTGACTTCAGCATTCTCTTAGCCTTACATATTATTTCTTGTCATTTGTGTCCTTTAAGAAATCCCTTCTTGCATTCTGCCACATATTTGAAAGCATTATATTATGTTACACATTTTATAGGCGCTTTTGCAGTTTTTCTGTATATCTCTTCCATTGTATTACCAAAATTAGAAGCCCAGAAGTTAATCCTACAAATATCTGTGATTCTCTGCACTTCTAAAGGACAAAGCTAGTTCCTAAATAGTCTTTTACCTCTGTTTAAAGACTTAACACAGTGCACTATATTTTGAATTGTGAATAAGTGAATGCATAAATGTATGTGTGTTTGGAAGAGCTTGAAAAGTAATTAGAAGCCAAATTAAGAAAATCTATATAATATTATCAACTAAAGTTCATTTATTTTATATGAACACATAATTTAAATCCTCTAGCATAATTTTAATTAAAAATTCTAGAATCGAATTTTTTGAAAGTATTTTTAGTAAAAAAACAAGCCTAATTTTTAAAAAATTATTTGAAGAGAGCAATAGTTACTCTAGTTTTAGTAGCTTTCCAAAAGGACTAAGTATCACAAAAAGAATTTCTGAAGATTATTTTTTACAGTTGCAACTTTAGTTGTTGTAAATTTCTGTGTTTATCAATATTAAATATCAAAGAGAAGAAAAATACTCTGACCAGTCAAGAAAATAAAGATGTGTAATTTTCCACAATTTAAAATACACACACACACACACACACACACACACACACACACACACACACATACACACACACTCACTCCCTCCCTCACACACACATCATGCAGGACATAGACAAAATTTATTTGTTGCAATTTGCCCAAAGTACAAACTTAACTCCTTTATGTTAACCTAAATACCACGGAACTTTTAATGACCATGACTATGTCTAATCTAAGAGAAGGGACCTCCGACCAGCTCAATTCACTAATACCCCACTGAGGCTGTGATCATCACTGACTCTGATACATACCCCCTACTGAATACCTCACAACACACTTTCCTTAGCTTTAAAAATGTGACAGATTGATTGGATTCAATTGCACAGGTGGTACATTTTGGCTTAAATTCTTTTTTTCATGTTCTCCCTGTTCTCTCCTTCATCATCAGATTCATTTTCTATGTTACTAAGAGAATTTTTTTAAATTTCCTATTTCATCTCTTCATTCTTACTTCCAAAATACTGCATCTATTTTTCTCTTCCTCCATTTCATTCTCTGCTGTTCTCTATAGTTATCAGTTGTTAGTATTGAACTTCTAGCCTTCAATTTAATTGACTTTGTGAGAGGATATACAAGTAAGATTTCCTTCTAAATATGGCTTCCTGTTGTCAGGCTGAAGAAGAAAAAGAGAATAAATCTCAGTTTCAGGTGTTAAAAGGTGTAATTTCTGTAGGAGCTTGAATTTGATCCCTTTAAGTTTTGTCCTAAAGCACTTTCATTTCACTTCTAATTGATATGTCGGCAACTTGCTCAGAGTTCGATTCTTGCTAAAGCTCAGAATAACTTCTATCTACTTGATGCTGTCTTTGATCAGTGTTTATGCTCTCCCTTGCTAAGTCATAATTGCACTTGCTTCCATTTACTATAGTTGGTCTCTCCTTTCTCCTCATAGTTTCCATGATGAGTAATGTTTTCTGGGTGGGCTGAATCTATTTTTTTTCTCCTGCAAGAAGAGGCACTAGGGATCCAATTTGGTTTGTCACAGCTTTTCTAATATGTATGTTGGTTTGGGGCATGATGTATGATGTTTCTAGGAGGCTTCAGAAAAAAAACTAAATTACCAGTTCTGTCCTACTGTTTTTATTTTTAGGGGTGTCACATTTCTGTAGGTATTCTAAAGAGGGTTTGTTTTATACGGTTAAAAGTGTTTTCTTTTAAATTTTATATATTTTCTTATATATCATCACTATCTAACATTAGTTTAACATCTACCATACACCAGACATTGTTCTAAGTACATTACAAGAAAACTGCCCACCTTTAATATTGCAGGAGTAAAAGCATGGAGAGAAATCTGGGGTCATATGCCATCTGAAGGCTGATGGTCTATCCCCAAGTCTTCACTCATGATCATTAATCCACAGCTGCCTGCTTAGATAATCATGATGAGCTAGATTCTAAGAATTTCACATTTAAATAGCAATGCCAAGTGCTTTATTATTTGGTTAGTTGCCCTTCTTAGCAGCCCTGAGGAATATAGAAAATATTGTCATTTAATTTTATGGCTGGTGAAAATAAAGCAGTTTGATTTTAGGTTTCTTGATGTTCCCTCATAATGACTCCCAGTCTGCTGATTTACAGACTCGCAAACATTTTACTTCTTCAGATAGCATGAGGCATTTGGACTTTATTAATAGAAGAGTAGTGATGGTATCATTATTGGTGCTGTATTTTAAAGTTTTAGATTAGGGAAAAGCAAAAATTAGAGAAATATAAAGAAAAGTATATGTAGCTATTCAAATAGTCTTGCAAAGTTACAAATAAACTGTAAATAAAAATAGAATAGTGAAACATTCTTTATACAGAGAATCCCAAAATGTATTTAACTGAAATTTATAAACCACTTACTATTTGCTGAGCATTGTGCAAGGTACAATGAGGAAGCTGGCATCAATTGTAAAGGAACTTTTTTCAGATGGAGGGCTTTATGGGTTTCACTTCTGAATATCAATAGTCATGCTCAATCCCCTCTTAGAGGTATGACTGGTGACAAAGAGAACTCAAAGGATTATTATGGAATGTCATTTAATAGTAGACCACAATGTCCTTTTGAATGTCAGTGACTCCATAAACAGAAATGGAAGAAACACAAATATGAAAAGAATAAGTAAACAGTTAAATGCAAATGAAAATTTCTATGGTGGCCAGAGCAAACAGCACAATATAAAGAAGGTCATATTCATTAAGCCCTCCATTAACTAGCTCTGCCAGAGTCGTTCCCACTTCCCCACTGTCAACTCTCTGCTCGACACTAGGGACTGACTTTTTGACAAGAGATTTCATCAGCATCCTCCAAATACTTGAACTAGTGTTTATTTTAAGATTCAGAGTATAAGAAAGAGAGATAATTAAATCCCAAACTTATTTAGATTTAGCTGTTAAGATGATGACTTTCCAATGTCCCCCTCAAGATCCTCATTCCTATTTGTCACCATTCTGGTAGTCTTATAATGGCTGATCAAGAAACGATTCACAAGGTCACATATTTCTAAACACTCAAAGGACAGGGGAGGAAAATTGTTATTCATCTCAACTGAGCCAACCACAAAGTTCCTAAAAAGCTTACTGATAGTTTAATCAAATGGTTATGGCAGTTTTAATTCCTCAGACTCTTTCTGGCTTGCCCTTCAGGAAGTAAATGGAATTTGGACAAGCATGAATTTGTAGTGCCATCATTAGCAGAGGGAATGTCAGTGCATTTGTTATTCCAAAAGACTTAAACATCCTTGAATATAATTAAGCATCTATGTGTACTCAAAGAAAGGCAGATGGAAAAATTAAGAGACTGCCAATTCTGGTCAGGTAAGGTAAAAGCAGGATTTGCCTCTTTCCACAACCATGATAAAATTACAACCAAATCATAAAACAAACAACTTGGAGTACCACTGTAAAACTAGATGATCATAACCCATACATCTGAAGATATAAAAAAAAACACACTGAGTTCAGTGGAAGAGGCGGAGACATGAAATGGGGTAGTCTCGTGCCAGCACATGGCAGTTGAGCAGTGGGAGGGAGAGTGTGGCAGAGGTGCCCCCTGAAGGAACGAGGGGCCCTAGCCCCCAACAGGGGCTCCCCAAGCCAGTGTTCTAGTTCTGGAAAGAGGAGTTCCCACAAAATATGATAAAAACCAGAGAAGACTCTGGCTGTCTGGGTGAGACAAAAAAAAAAAAAAAAAACCCTGAAAATGTAAGTGTCCCATTAAAGGGCCTATGCACGAACTCACTCAATCATAGACACTCACCCTGGGCTCCAGCAGAGGATCAGCAGATTGAGAGGCACAAGAGACATACACAAAAAGACTGAGTTGCATGATGCCAAGGCAAAAGCTAAAAGGACAGATGCCACTACTTTTTGTCAGGTTTGCCTCAGGGTAGTCTAATTTGGATGCCATCTTGCTTGTGTTAAACCCTCCTCCTACGTGGCCACTTCTGAAGTTTCATTGGCCTGATGAGATCAACCGTTCTACCCCATGACTTACTGGGGCTCCGTCCACCCTAGCCCATAAATTGCTTGCCCTGGCTCAATGCTGAGCAGCCAGTCCCACCCTATGGCTTCCCTGGGCCACATATTTATTGACAGACAGCAACCCTCAGCTCAAGTAGACAGTGCGGTCCAAAAATTCTGGGTGGAGACTTTTGGTGCCAGCCAAGCTTCAATACCTTTCAGATGGATCAGAGCGCTGTGAGGGATGGAGGAGGACAGAGGCTGGCTTTGCTGCAATCTTAGACTTTTATAAGAATCCACAGATTTGCACTGGCATGAAACCTGATTCTGCATTGGCCAAGTAGAATGTGCTTTTCCCAAGTGACTCCCTGGGTCCCTGACCCACCCAACTCACATACCAACCACTCAAAGGCTTTTCTAGCTGTAGTGTCATACAGGCAGATGGCAGGAAGCCCCAGGCCTTGAGGTGCACTGGTCCTTTTGCTGAGCCACCCCAGGCCCAGTAATGCGGGTAACCAATCTGAGCTCACAGCATGGTCTTTCCCACTTGCCTCCAGATTCAACATAGGCAGTAGCCATCCACAAATCGCTTTGTAGCTCCTACCAGGTGGCCCTGAGCAATCAAAGGCAGCAGTTAAACTTGGCCTATATGAAAGCTCCTCTCAAGGGTCCACAGAAGAAACATACACATAGGCTGGTGTCAGACCATAACAGATTACTTCCTGACTAGCCTCATAAGCATCATACCCCAAGGGTGGTTTCAATAGGTATACGAATGGGGTGAATCCCACTCCATGGGGTCAGCCTCCACATAGCAGCTCATAGCCTGTGGGTGTGGCCAATCCCTACAGCCAGTCAGCCTGAGTGTCAATCTTATCCACTGACATGCTAGCTACAATAGGAGAACACAGCCACACAAGGAACACACCTGAAGACCCACCCTCCAGTTCAGGTGATCAGGAGACTGTGGCACTGGGCCACACAGGTCACCTACTATATAAGGTCATCTGGCCAAGGCTGGGAGATATAACAAATCTTTCTAAAACATAGAAACGAACACAGAGAGACAACTAAAATAAGAAAACAAAGAAATATGCCACAGATAAAACAAGAAGAAAACTCCAGAAAAAAAAAATACTAAATGAGAAAGAGGCAAGCAACCTACCGGAGACAGAGTTCAAAACACTAGTTCCAAGGATGTTCTATGAACTTAGGGGGAGAATGGATGATCTCAGTGTGGACTTCCAACAGAGAGCAAGTAAGTATAAAAAAGGACATAGAAAGTATAAAGAAGAACCAGTCAGAAATGAAGAGTACAATAACTGAAATGAAGACTACACTAGAAGGAATCAACAGTAGATTAGATGAAGCAGAGGATCAACTCAGCAGGCGGAAAGACAAGGTAACAGAAAACACCCAGTTGGAACAACAAGAAAGCAAGCAAGCAAGCAAACAAGAAAGCAAAATAAGTTTAAGAGAACTCTGAGACAACATCAAATGTTCATATTCCTATCTGAGAGGCACAGGAAGAAGAGAGAGAGCAAGTTATTGAGATCCTGTTTGAAGAAATAATGACTGAAAATTGCCTAACTTGGCAAAGAAATTAGACATACAAGTTCAGGAAGCACAAAGAGTCTGAAAAAAGAGGAACTCAAACAGATCTACACCAACAGACATCATAATTAAAATACTAAAGGTTAAAGACAAAAGGGTAATCTTAAAAACAGCAAGGGAAATGCAGCCAGTTACTTACAGGAGTACTTTTATAAGAACGTCAAATGGTTTTCAAAAGAAACTTTGCAGGCCACAGTGGATTGGCATGGAATATTCAAAGTGATGAAAAACAAGAACAAGAATGCATAACTAAGACTATTCTACTCATTATTAATTAAAATTAAAGGTGAGATAAAGAGCTTCCCAGGAAAAAGCTAAAGGAATTCATCACTACCAAGCCAGTGTTGTAAAAATTGTTAAGAAGACTTCTGTAAAAAGAAGATGGGAAAAAAATACAAATAATAAAATGGCAATAACTATGTACCTATCAATAATTGCTTTAAATGTAAATGGATTAAATGTCCCAATCATAAGATATAAAGTTGATGAAGAGATGAGAAAAATAAAACATACATATACTTTCTACATGAGACCCACTTCAAATCAAATGATACATACAGACAAAAAGTAAAGGAATGGAAAAAATATTTCATGCAAATGGAAATGAAAAGAAAGCTGGGGTAGTACTATCAGACAAAATAGACTTTAAAACAAAGGCTATAAGGAGAGACAAAGAAGGGCATTAAATAATAAAAGGATCAATACAAGAAGGACATAACCCTAGTAAACATATACACACGCAACATAGGAGCACCTACATATATAAAGCAACTATTGACCAACTTAAAGTGAGATCAACAGTAATACACTCATAATAGGAGACTTTAACACTCTATTGGCATCAATGGATAGATCTTCCTGAAAGGAAATCAACAAAAAAAACCCAGCAACCTTACATGACACACTAGACCAGATGGATTTAATTGATATTTACAGAGCATTTGACCCCAAAGCAGCAGAATACACATTCTTCTCAACTGCACATGGAACATTTTCCAGGGTAGACCACATGTTAGGCCAAAAAACAAGTCTTAATAAATTTAAGAAGATGGAAATCATATCAAATGTCTTCTCTGACTATAATGGTATGAAAGCAGAGATCAACTACAAGAAAAAATGGAAAATACACAAACCCATAGGTGCAAAATAACATATTCTAAATAATTAATGAGTTAACAGTAAGATCAAGATATAAATCAAAATATACCATGAGACAAATGAATATGAAAACACAACTCAAAATCTCTAGGACACAGAGAAAACAGTCCTAAGAAGGAAATTCATAGCAATACAGGCCTACTTTAAGAAAAATCTCAAATAAACAATCTAACCTTACATTAAAAGAATTAGAAAAGAAATAGCAAATAAAATGCAAAGTGAGTGGAAGGAAGGAGATAATAAAGCCCTGAATGAAAATAAATGAAAGAGTCTAAAATTACATAAAATATCGATGAAACCAATAGCTGGTTCTTTGAAAAGATAAACAAAATTGATAGACCTTTAACCAGACTCATCAAGTTAAAAATGAGAAGACACAAATAAGTAAAATCAGACATGAAAGAGGAAAAGTAACTATGGACTCCATAGAAATACAAAAAAGGACTATAAGAAAATACTAAAGCAATTATATGCCAACAAATTGGATGATCTGGAGGAAATGGATACATTGCAGAAACATACATTCTCCCAAGCCTGAGTCAAGAAGAAACAGAAAATCTGAACTGACCAATTACCACCAATCAAATCAAATCAGTAATCAAAAAACTTAAAAAAAAAAAAGTCCTGGAAAAGATGACTTCATACATGAATTTTACCAAACATTCAAAGAAAAATTAACACTTGTTTTTCTCAAATTATTTTTAAAAATTTAAGAGAAGTGAATGTTCCCTAATTCTTTTTATGAGGCCACTACTAACCTGATTCTAAACCTAGACTTTACAAAAAAAAAAATTATAGGCCAATTTCTCTGATGAACATTGATGCAAAATTCCTCAACAAAAATGAATTCAGTAATACATTAAAAATATTATACACCATGACCAACTTGAATTTATTCTTGAGATGCAAGATTGGTTTAATATTCACAAATCAATTAATGTGATACACCACATTAACAAATTGAAAGATAAAAATCATATGATTATATCAATAGATAGAGATAAATTATTTTAAAAATCCAGCATCTATTTATGGTAAAAACTCTCAGCAAAGTGGGATTAGAGGAGAAATACCTCAACATAATAAAGGCTATATATTACAAATCTACAGCTAACATACTCAAAGGGAAAAGGCTAAAAAGTGTTTTCCTTAAGATCAGGAACAAGACAAGGATGCCCACTTTCACTACTTCTATTTAACATAGTATTGGAAATCCTAGCTACAGCAATCAGACAAGAAAGAAAAATAAAAAGGCATCCAAATTAGAAAGAAAGAACTAAAACTGTCACTATTGGCAAATAACATGATACTATATATAGTGAACCCTAAAGATTCCAACAACAACAACAAAATGTTAGAATTGATAAATGAATTCAGTAAAGTAGCAGGATACAGAATTAATATTCAGAAAATAATCTCATTTACAATTGCATCAAAAACAATAACATACCTAGGAATCAAACTAACCAAGGAGGTAAAAGACATGTTCTCAGAAATTATATCACTGAAAGAATAAATTGAAGAAGATACAAATAAATGGAAGCATATACCAATGTTCATGAGTTGGAAGAATTAACCTTGTTAAAATGGCCATACAACCCAAATCAATCTACAGATTCAATGCAATCGCTATCAAAATACCAATGGCATTTTTCAGAGAACCATAACAAACAATCTGAAAATTTATATAGAGCCATAAAAGATCCCAAACAGCCACCGCAATGAGAAAGAAGAACAAAGTAGGAGGTATCACACTACCTGATGTCAAACTATACTACAAGTCTACGGTAATCATAAAGTCATGGTACTGGCATAAAAATAGATATATTGATCAATATATGACAAAGGGGGCAAGAATATACAATGGAGCAAAAGACAATCTTATCAATAAATGGTGTTGTTTAATTGGATAGATATGTGCAAAAAAAAATGAAACTGGACCACCCTCTTATACCACATGCAAGAATAGACTTCAAATGGATTAAAGACTTAAATTTAAGATGCAAAACCATAAAATTTCTAGAAGAAAACAGAAGCAGTAATCTCTCTAATATTGCTACTAGTAATTTCTTTTTGGATATATCTCCTCGGGCAAGGGAATGGGACTACATCAAACTAATAAGATTTGCACAGCAAAGGAAATCATCAGCAAAACAAAAGGACAATCTACTGAATAAGAGAAGATTTTCACTTACGATACATCAGATAAGGGGTTAATATCTAAAATATATAAAGAACTCATACAACTCCACAATAACAAAAAATCCAATTAAAAAAAAAATGGGCAGAAGACCTGAACAGATATTTCTCCAAAGAGGAAATACAGGTGGCTAATAGACATATGAAAAGATATTCAATGTCACTAATCATCAGAGAATTGTAAATTAAAACCACTATAAGATATCACCTCACATCTGTCAGAATGCCAACATCAATAAATCAAAGAAGAATAAGTATTGGTGAAGATGTGGAGAAAAGGGAACATTCATATGCTGTTGGTGGAATTGCAAATTGGGACAGCCGCTATGAAAAAGTCTGGTTTCTCAAAAAATTAGAAATGAATATACTTTTTGACCCAGCAATTACACTTCTGGGTATTTATCTGAAGAAAACCAAAACAATAATTCACAAAGATCTATGCATCTCCATGTTCATGGCAGCACTATTTACGATAACCAAGATATGGAAGCAACCTAAATGCCCATCAAAAGGTGATAGGAATAAAGAAGTTATGGTTCATATATACAGTGTAATATTACTCAGCCATAAAAAATAAAATCCTACCATGTGCAACAACATGGATGGACCTAGAGGTTGTTAGGCTGAGTGAGATAAAGATAAATACCATATGATTTCATTTATATGTGGAATCTAAGGAACAAAAGGAACAAACTAATCGAAAATAGACTCGCAAATATGGAAGACAATCTGGTGATGGCCAGAGGGGAGAGGAGTGGCAGGGGGAAGGGGGATGGGAGAAAGCAGTGAAGGTTAAAGAAGTACAAATTAGTAGCTGATAGACAATCACGGAGATCGGGAGCATGGCATAGGAAATGCAGTCAGCAGTAAGGTAATGGCTACATGTAGAGCCAGAGGGAAGAGAGAGTAATCAGGGAGATCATTTAATAAACTTTATAAATCTCTAACCAATGTACCATATACTTGAAACTAATAATAAAAAATTTAAAAATAAAAATATAAAACATTGTTCATAAAATAGTTTTTAAAATCTCTACTACTCTGACCACCCCTTGACATGATTTTAATCTTCAGTGGCTTACAAAACTGTGGTGTTCTGCAAAATAAGAAAGATCAAAGCAATCTCTCTCCTGCAATGGCAGGCATAACTACCAGACAGCCCTCAGCATTTCCAGGAGCTGGCATGGAACTCATAGCAAGACAATGGTGTTCTGTTGAACATAAACAATTTCACAGAATACCAACATAAGACAAGGCTATTTTGACCATTATGAATTAAGCAAAAGTATGACCACTTTGTAGACATATAGAAATGACCAAATAACATTTATCCTAATATTAGTCTCTGCTGTTTTTTTTCTTTTTTATTAACTATAGCTTTAGTCTCACTTCATTCCTCCTACTTTCTCAGTAAAAATTACTAAGATGCCCAGTCATAATGCTGATAATAAGACAACAGCAAGGCAAAAAACCATATTTATATAGAATCTGAAAGGCTAAGATAAAACAATAATAACAGTAATAGTACTACTATTATTACTATTATTATCACACTAATAATAACAACATGATAAAATTAGAGGTAATATTCATTAAGTGTTCGGTCTGGATTGTGGCCAGACTGTATGTTAAAAAATTTACCCATACTATCTCTTCAATGTGCACAATTTATAAAATAAGTATAAGTTTACTCATTTTATAGGGTAGAACAAAGTGAGATTTGTGAAAATAATTAGCATTAGTTACTAAGATTACTAAGATTACTTATTAGTTAATAAGATGACTAAGCTAATAATTATTGAAACCAGGATCAAAATTTATTCACTTAGTTTAAGGTAGTGAGTGGGGCTGACATTCTTGAAGTTGTGTGTCTAACCAAAAGAAGGATGCCTTTTGAAATTTGTCTGACCAGAGGATGTGCTTATCACAAATGCTCAAAAAGGTGCATGTGTGCCAGCTATGAAACCACTTAATATATGAAGAATTCATGCCAGTCTTGGCTTACAAATACCTTCTTTGAAGAACTTCCATTAAGTTTGGTTAATTTTTATTATTTCTATTAACTCTCAGTTCCAAGTATATCTGCCAATTCTTACATGCCAAGTACCAACTAAAAGGTTGTCCTGTATCAGCCAAATTGTCATGTTGATCTATATTTCATTAAGTTCTGCCTTGTCAAAAGTGGGAAATATTGGTACACATGTTCTATTGTATAATCAGTGTTTTTTGTCTCCATGATCTTATTCTGACCGTGAAGATGGTGCTGTTTTATAAAATCTTTACCAGCATACTTTTGGAAAATCTAATATTCTGCTTGATGATTTATATTGATTAAAAAAACAAAGATTATGATCTAATCATGCTTGTTAGAAAAGGTCAAAAGAGAAATTACTCACCAAATACACATATTCCATCATGAAAATTCACAAGATTACAACCATTACAAATTACAAAAATAATTAACAACACTGCAATGTATCAAAGACACTAGGTAAGACTCCAAAATTAATGTTAAGAAAGGACTCCAAGTCCTTCTTAGAAAAACAGTAAAGGCAGGCTGTGTAGTTCATATTTTCCCCAAAAAGTCAATAAATAAATAGTTAATTTCAGAAGAAAGCTAATTCAGTCAATTTCTGAGAGAAATAGTTCAGTTGTTTAGTTACAAAGTTACTAACAATTATTTGGCTCCAATTTTATTCCAAATGGTACCAGGCTGAAAGCTCTGGAAATTGAAATTATTTTCAATTCCTGAATCATGTATAATAGAAAGCAATTTTTGTATCATTTTATTGAAAAATAATTGACATACATCAATGTATACGTTTAAGTTATACGGTATGATAGTTTGATTTACATATATCATGAAATTCTAACATCCATCTTTTCATATAGACACAATAAAAAGGAAAGAAAAAAAAGAAAAAAATTTTTCTCATTGTGATGAGAACTCAGGATTTACTCTCTTAACAATTTTCCTATATGATAGGATAACACAGCAGTGTTAGCTACAGTCATCATGTACATTACATCCCTAGTATTTAATTATCTGGTAACTGAAAATTTGTACATTTTGACCACCTTACTCCAATTCTCCCACCCCACACCATTCATCTTTGGTAACACTAAGTCTTATCTCTTTTTCTGTGAGGTTTTTTTCCTCAGATTCCACATATAAGTGAGATTATAGAGGATTTGTTATTCTCTAATTTCACATGACATAATATCTTCAAGGTCCATCCATATTGTCACTAATGATAGGATTTACTCATTTTTTAATTAATAATATCCCATCAAACACACACACACACACACACACACACACACACACACACACACACACACAGCTTCTTTATCCATCCACTGAGAATATTTCCATGTCTTGGTTACTGTAAACAACACTGTTATAAATAAGAGGTGCAGATCTCTTTTCAAATTAGTGTTTTCATTTTTCATTTTTTGGGGGGGAATATATTCCCATTTTTAATTTGTGACTGTACTGATTTACAATTCACTAAAAGCATACAGGTTCCATTTTCTCTACATACATGTCAGCATTTTTTATCTCTTGTCTTTTTTATGATGGCCATTTTAATAGGTGTAATATTTCACTATGTTTTTAATTTGCATTTCCTTAATGACTAGTGATATTGAGCATTTTTTCACGTATCTGTTGGTCTTCTGTATATCTTCATTAAGAAATATCTATCTGTTCAGGTCTTTTTCCTATTTTTTTGAGTTTTTTTTTTGCTATTTAGTTGTATGAGTTCTTTATAAATTTTTTATATAACCCTCATCAAATATATGGTTTGCAGATAGTTTTTCCCATTCTATAGGTTGCCTTTTGATTTTGTTGATGCTTTCTTTTGCTATACATAAGTTTTTTAAAAATAACTTTATTTATTTAAATTAGTTTCAAGTATACAGAACATTGGTTTAGACATCTATGTTCATAAAACGATCCCCCCAATTGCTCCCTCCCTTCTCTGGCCCTCCACCTAGCCACCATATTAATGCTAACTGCATTCCATCTGGCATGCTCCCATGCCCAACTAACTACTAATTTGTACTTCTTTATCCCTTCACCCCATTCTCCCTTCCTCCCAATCTCTCTCCCCTCTGTTCATCACCAAATTGTCCACTATATTTGTGAGTCTGTTTTTGATTAGTTTGTTCTTTTTGTTCCTTAGATAATGCATAAAATTGAAATCATACAATATTTATCTTTCTCTGTCTAACTTAGTTTGATGTAGTTCCACTTGTTTATGTTTAATTTTGCTGCTTGTGTTATAGGTATCATATCCAAAAAACCATGTCCAAGACTTATGTCAAGAAGCTTTATTCCTATGTTTTCTTTCAAGAGTTTTATGATCTCTTTACTGGTGTTTGAGTTAATTTTTTTGAGTGGTGTAATATATGGGTGCAGTTTATTCTTTCATATGTGGCTATCCAATTATCTCAGTACCATTTATTGAAGAGAATATCTTTTCTCTACTGAGTATTCTTGGCTCCCTTGTCAAATATTAGATAATTATATATGCTTGGGTTTCTCTGGGCTCTCGATTCTGTTCCATTCGTCTATGTGGCTGTTTTTATGTCAATACCATACTGTTTTGATGAGTATAGTGTTATAGTATAGCTTAGGAGCAAATGACTCCACCCAGAGCCTGAAAACAGCAATGACCATTATGGATTAGGCCAATGATCTAGAAGAAATTAGAATTAAAGCTAAAGGCATGTGAGATGTGATTTTGTTTAATGGTGAAAAGATCACCATGATAAATTTCATAGAATGAGAGATATGTAAGAAATCTTGGATATAATTATGACTTTATAATTTTTCATTTTAAATTTTCTCCTATCCACCTCCTGTAAGGTGGATGAGACAGAGGCCTTGTCAGCTTTAACCATTTTTGCATTACAATTCTTTAAGAGAACAGATGGGAAATAAAATAATCAAAATCTACCAATCCTCTGGCAATATATATCTATTACATTGAGTGCCTAGCATTCACTCCACATTTATCTCATATGAGAACTTCTATTTTCCCAAGAGACATACAGGTTTCATACTCTCATCACATGTTTCAGGTGAGGCTAACAATCCCAGTTCTTATAGTTTGATTAAAGATGTGTTATATAATCCATTGTCAACTATCAGCATAGTCTATCTCTCTATAGATATAGCAGATGAGCCAAAAGAGATCAGTGAAACTAAATTCCAGGGATTTGGTGGAAACTTTTAGCCTAAGATTCTTGGTTGTAAGAAAACCTATATATTTTGAAGACTACCAAATGGTAAGGCTCTCCCTGAGAATAAAGAGCCAGTAGAGATAAAAAGATAGTGGGGAGAGAGAGAGAGAAAGAGAGAGAGAGAGAGAGAGAGAGAGAGAGAGAGAGAGAGAGAGAGAGAGATGGATGGATGGATGGAGGAGACAGACACAGACAGATGAGAGAGAGAGAATAAGAATTCTAGTAACATTGATTTGTTTTAAACATTCTTGAAGCTTGGCTCTCTGAACAGATAAATAACTTTCTTATTCTCAAATCATTTTGAATTAATTTCATTGGGAACTGAGAGTTAAAGATACACATACAGATGGAGAAACTAGCATTAAGAGAAGGGAAGTGCTTCATATTTCCTTAGGTTTAATACTTCCTAACAAAAGAATTGTGACTAGAGCTGTGGCTCCTAACTTCCAGAACTTTCCACCATGGCAGCTGCTTTATTAAATAATGCACTATGCTTACTAAAGTCATGAAAGATTAAAAGATATAATTTTATAGTTAAACTAATACCATAATATTTTTGAAGGGAATGAAAAACCTGCTTCTCCAAGATGCACTCCTTTTCTCAATCATGTGCCTCCAAATTGGTGGCAGGATTTGGGCCTCTGAGTTTATTTGGCCATATAGCTTTCTTCAGAGACTGCCCAAACAGGAGCCAGTTGTATCCAAAGGGTAGTCTAAAAAAATAAGAAATTCTTGTTACCGGAAACAGCACTTGTCCATATGGCAGGTAATTTGTAGTAATGTTTAGTAATTGATAGAAATTTCTAGTAATTAAATGCTCAGTAATTTCTTCACTTAATGTTTATTTCTCTTAGTAAACTCCATACTAATGGAAGGAATTATGGTTGATGGCCATGTCTGCTATTTAAATGCTTTATTAAGCAGAAGAAATACAGAGTTAGGAGAAAGTGGTTAAATGTGCAGGGTTGAATTGCCTAAGTGGTTTTGTACTGAAGTAAATATCTCAAATTATATGATTAAAAACGTTGAGGTTAGGCGAAAGGAAAACAAGAATACATACATGGAATGCATTGGTCTTTCATGAATATGAATTTTCAGCAAATCCTTTTGGGTTAATGTCAAACTTTCCATATTTTCTAGAGAGATAAAATAATTTAATTATATCAAAAGTTTCTATGAAAGACATTTGAGGACCATTATAAAAGGTTCTATGGAAGACATTGTGCCATAATTGTCATTGTGATAACTTATGAATCAGTAGATCAGAATGGAATTTCTTTTGCTAGAGTGGAATTTCCTTGGTAATGTACATTCATTTTGATAGATCAAGGAGTAAACTCATAGCCAGGATTATATCAATATACTGACTATTAGGCAATATATTGTTAAAGCGTTCTTTATAATCACTAAATTGTCTTAATTCTAAGCTCTATTTGGCTTAAAATGCCATTAATCTATATCATATAAAGTATAATACTTCATAAATATCTTTGATAGTATTCAAATAGATATAAGATACAAATTTTTCAAAGTCAGGTATTTTATTTTCTCTTTGAAGTGTTGACCACTGGCTCTACCTTCCTCACTGCTTATATCTTATTTGTTTCCTGCCCTATTTCTATCCCCTTTTCTAGTCCATCTGGCGACTGTAGCATCTTATGGAGGATTGTTTCAGTACCTACTTTTTAGGTTTTCTTTTTCTTTTGCAAAGGCCCTTTGAAACCCTAAAAATTTAAGTGCTAGAATATTCAATAATCAATATCTCATCTTAAGAAATTCAAAAGGTCCCACAAGAGTAATTTTAAGTATCCATTTCTTCAAAGTAAATAACAAGTAATTTACATATTAGTAATTTAAAATCCTAACTATTTTAAAGCACATAGAGATAAAGCAATCACTATTTAACAGCAAGTGCTAGAACTACCCCAAAATCAGTGATTGTGAATAAATACAAAAAATTTTTTCTAGATCTTTTTAATAATATGGGTATTTGTGGTCTAGTAAATCATTGAAGTCATTATCCCAATTCCTTTCAGTCTCTAAGTATCTGAAAGAAAATAATATTTTGTAATCATCAGTAAACTGGGATGACTTTGAAAAATAACCAAGGGAGGAGAGCTTAATGCCTAAGCCCTTGAACCCTGGAATCCTCCTAGGTTATTGAGCTATAGTGGTCAAGCTATCATCAAAATGTAACGACCTCCCTTATCATTGAAACCAAGCAACTGTATTTAGGTCAGGAGAAGTCTAATTACATAACTGCCTTGAAAGGTAAAGGTAAATATATATATTTAAATAAATAAATATATTTAAATAAATATATTTAAATAAATACATACATATATATATATATATATATATATATATATATATATAAAATATATATATATTTAAAAGCATGGGTAGCTTTACATAAAATTATGGAGTAAGAGAAGATATCTTCTAGTTTCTATCTACTTTATACCTCCTCTTTCACAATTTTCTTTCCTTTTTCTCCAATAGCTCAGAGTATCTACACTGCTCTGACCCGACTAGCCCCTTCTCATATAGCTCTCTTCCTTTAACAATATTGTGAATTCTAAAACAATTACTCTTTTTTTTCACAGCAAAATATTTGGAATAATGTTTTATAATTGACAACAATTTCTCGTACTAATAGGCAATTGTAGGGGGAAAAAATGGGCTACATGGCCAGAGACATATTCAGATCTCTCATCTCAGGTCTATTATCTGTGTGACCTAAGAAAATCGCCTATGTCTTTGAGACTCATTTCCTTCCTTCCTTCCTTCCTTCCTTCCTTCCTTCCTTCCTTCCTTCCTTCCACTTTCTCTTCTGCCTCCCTTCCTCCCCTTCTCTTCTTCCCTTTCTTCCTTCCATTCTCCTTCTTACTGTAAAATGAAGATAAGAATCATTATTTGATGTTGCTTCAAAGAAAATGAGATTAAATCTCAAAAAGCACTGTACTTAGCCAATTTTACTTAACTTTTCACATTTGTATTTAGCTAGCTAGCAATTAGGGAAAAACTGCAATAGTACTACTGGGTAATATTGAGGGCTTCCTATATATATATATCAGCGACCCTTCAAGGCCTATTTTAAATGCTGCCTCCTCCCTAAAATATTAATAATATTACAAATTAGTATTATCTCTTTTTTCTTTTTTAACTTTAACATTCTTTGTGTGTTGTGAATCCATTCACATTTTTATTTATCTATCTTACTCTTCTTACAATGCGTATCTTACTCTTCTTATAAAAATATAGCTTCTTGAAAATAGTACTCCATTTTGGACACCTTTTTATTTTCTGTCAAAACACATAATTTTAATGTAGAATTGCATTGAGCCAATATAAATCAAATCAAGTTAATTTAAAAAGATTTATAAACAATCTCAGGCTGAAGTATAACTTCTTTCATGCATATACACACATACATGTAAATACATTTTTATGATGGTGAAATTTAGGAAACAAAAAATTAGTTGCTAAAAGAAATGTTTTGGATAAATCGGGGGCGGGGGAGCGGGCAGTGTCCTAACTTATATTACATAAATACTTCTCCAACCATTACAACTCCAACTCTAGAATTGGAACTATAATATATCAACTTTGATCATTACATTCTTTTCCTTTTTAAAGCACATTAATCTTTCTTCAATTAGCACAATATATACCATTCGGGAACTCAGTGAAAGAAAAAACTAAAGGTAGAATAGTTTTGCTATCTTTATTAAAATGTTATTGAAATTATAATCTAGAATATTGATCAGAACATTTTATAATGACTTACATAATAAAGTTGTCTAAGAAGTCAGAGTGAGGAAAAAGTTGACTTCCCAGAAAACAAATAATAAACAAACAAATAAAAACAAAACAATAAAAGTAAGATTCTTATTATCAGCTAATAAAACAACATAAACCTTTGTTTCCTACTCTCTTTTGCTGTGAGAAAAGTCAGAGGTTAGTGTCATGCTCAAGTAATATAGTACCCTAATTTATTGTGCAGTCCTTTTTCTTTTATCAGTGTTTTAACATTTTTTGTGATATTTTTGTCTTCTAGTAAACTATATCAAATCCTTTTATAGAGGTGAACAAAGGCAAGATAATAAATAATTAAATAAATTCAGTGCTTAATCTTTCCCAAATCCCCACTTTCACTGTTAGATTACTTTTTAACTACTGTGATAGATTCTGTGATGTGCTACTAGCTACTTCAGTGAAGGACTTGTTGCCCAGCTCATAGAAATGCTTAGCAAAGAGACTTCTGCCATCTGCCTCTTCTGGAACTGCCTCAGTGTCAGAGAGCCAATTATCCAAGATAACCCTTCTTCCTAGGGCAACCCACAAACAATGACTAATCACTAAGAGAGTGCATGACATCACAGCACAGCCTGGGACAATTCTCACTTAAGAGTACCCAATATGGTTGCACAAGTTTGCTATTAACTTCTCTTTCTGTTTAATTCTCCTTTCTTACCCTCTCTTCCACAAATTTTGATTCCAAAGGTACTTCTTAATGAAAATTTTGTACACCTCCCCCTCCCTCAGGAAAAGGAGGAGGGAAGGGTAGAGAAGGGTAAAAGGAATCAAATATATGATGAAGAAAGGAGATTTGACTTAGAATGGTGAACACACAATGCAATATACATATACATATTATTTAATTGTATGCTTAAAACCTATATAATTTTATTAACCAATGTCACCCCAATAAGTTTAATAGAAACAAACAAACAAACAAATAAATAAATAAAATTATTATGAACATAGCATTAAAAATATATACCAAACTTCATCTCAAAGACTGCTTCTCAGGGCACTGAATCTGCATCATTTGCTACCAGAAATAGATCAAGAAATCAGATAGTAAGATTGAGTTTTACAACTGGATCACTTACCTTCTGGCTGGTTATAGGATCTCATCACTGGTGGTTTATGGTACATATAAAAGTTCTGGCAAAGGGGAGCTGCTTAACTATTAAAACTGCTGCTGGGATTAAATTGGGATGATATACTGTTGAAAGGGATATATCAGCTGTGTCAATGCATTAAGAGTTTTCAAGAAATATAGGTGGATTTGGATGACTATTAAGCTCTATAGATGTTCTGAAGAAGATATCAAAATTATGAGAACCATTAACCTAACAGAAAGCTAAGTGTAAAAGCCAGAGAGGGCTTCTATGGTAGCATACACAGGAGCTCTCATTTTCTGCAGGGTAAGGGAATAGAAAGTTGAGCACTAGGTCAAAAACTCTCAGTCAAAGAGATTCTGTTTGGCCAAAGTTAGGAATTTGATTAGCAAAGTATGAGACACCATCAAAAGAGCTGGAGATATTGGGGATGATGTCAATAAATATCTAGAGTCTCCAGATTCTCTTGAACCTTCTGAGCCTGCAAGAGTGGTCTAAATATTTCTTATTATATTGAGTACTTCCCTCTTGCTTAAGATGATTCAGACATTCAGGACAGCTTGTGTCCTCACCTTCTTTTCTTGGCCAGCAGGTCTATAACCAGAGTTAAGTCACAATATAAATCAGCTATGGATGTGATGAGAGGTGCCTTGCAAGTAACCCTGTTACCTGGCATTACATCGTGCAAGACCTGCTTCCCTACAGTCAGGAGAAGCTACTAAAAATGTCATTTCACATGTTCTCTCATGCTTGGCATTTTCACCACAACCCAAAGTTTTAAAGACTGATAATGGGCCTGGATATACCAGTTCCAGCTTCAAACAGTTCTGTGCACAATTAGGTATCAAGCACATAACAGGAATACCCTATAACCCCTAAGGCCAAGGCATCATTGAAAGGGCTCACTTGACCCTTAAAAATATGTTATTCAAACTTCAGTCAGGAGGAGAAGCGCTCTACCCCAAAACAGGTAATGCAAAAACACTTCTGAGTCACGCGCTGTTTGTTCTTAATTTTCTCACCTGTGACTCCGTGGGCAAAACTGCTGCTGATCGTCTCTGGCACCCTTCCACAGCAGACAATTATGCACAGGCTATGTGGAAAGACCCAATGTCCAACACATGGCACGGCCCAGACCCAGTGCTCATATGGGGAAAAGGTCATGCCTGTGTCTATGATACCAAAGCACAAAATGCTCGGTGGCTCCCAGAAAGACTCATTAAACTCCTAAACACAAGCAAAACCAATAATGACTCTGTTCCAGGGCACACTGACCCCTGAGAAGCCCCTTTTTTCTGTTTGATTTCAGAAAACAAAATGAAGACAACCCTGCTGCTGACTCTTATACTGGTTCTTTGCCCCGCTCGGGCCCATCAAATTTTTAACTTTACCTGGGTTATCATCAATGAAGCTGGAGACGTCGCTTTCAATTCCTCCACTTTGGCAAGTACTCCCCCTTGGCCCACTCTTACCCCTGAACTCTGTCATCTCGCTGCCGGTGCCTCCCCTGACTGGGGTCTAGAAGATACTTTTCTCCCTCTCAGTCAAACAGCCCCTGATACATCCATGCCAGGCAGGTGGTTAG
>PVKZ01003521.1:6149-21520 GCA_004027375.1 Macroglossus sobrinus
AGTGTGCTGCCAGCCTCTGATGATGCGCTGAGAAAGCAGGGGTGGGAGGGTGGGGGGAAAGGAGGGATGAGGGGGAGTGGGAGAGGGGGAGGGGTTAGTGGGAGGCCAGGTCTCTGCCAACGCCAGCAGTCTTGGCCCCTCCCTCCTCCTGGAGCCCCTCCCTCCAGGGCGCTCCCTGCAGCTTCCTGGTTGGTGCTGTCCCCACGCACAGTCTCAGGATGATGCAACCGCTACCCCGCCCCTCTGTGCCGGGCACGCTGTCCTCAGTTACCCACGGTCTCTTCGCGTCCTCATGAATGAATCTGGTATTTTGTGACTTCGTTTCTGGCTTTGTTGACTGGCCCTCAGCCAGTCGGTGCTGCCAGACCGTCTGCTGCCTTTCAGTTTGGTGACCGGGCCCAGCAGCAGTGACACCTGGGCAGCAACGAGCACACCTGGCCCCCAGCCCTTGGCTTCTCGGAAATGTCCCAGTCCAGGGCCGGGACAGCAGTGGCATAGGTGAACCTGAGCCAGAAAGTGAGGAGAGGCTTGAAAACAAATCGTGGGGGCACTGGCGGGGGGGGGGGCGTGTGGCTAAAACAGGACACGTCCCAGCCGTCCCGGCAGTGCTGTGTAGCCTCGTGTATTTTAACGTTATTGTAAATGTTATTTGTTGTGATAAAATGCACCGGCTACATTTCACCCTTGGAGCCATTTTTAAGTGTGCGCTCCGTGTATAGAGTCCGTTCGTGTGCAGCCCACCCTCCGTCCTGAAGTCTTCCCATCGTCCCAGCTGACACTCTCCCGGTTAAACACCTCCCCACTCCCGCTCCCGCTCCCCCCATAACCACCATTCTCCTTTCTGTCTCTGATCGGGCCACTTAGGGCCCTCATATGGTGGAACCGTACAGTGTGTCCATTCGCGACTGGGTCATGCCACTCGGCGTGACTCACGCACGTGGCAGCCTGCGGCGGAGTCCCTCCCCGCAAAGGCTGCGTCGTGCTCCGCTGTGCGCATGCGCCAGCTTCCGTACCCGCCCATCCTGCGTGGACGCTCCAGTCCTTTCCGCCTTCTGCCTGTTGTAGGTGCATGGAACTTTTCAAGTTTCAATTTCCAGTTGTTGATTGCTAACATATAGAAATACAGTTGACTTTTACATGTTGGTCTTATTTACAAACTGGGTTCTAATATCTTCTTTGTAAATCTCATTAGTTTTTATAAGGAATGATTTTGGATTTTGTCAAATGTGTTTTCGGCATCTATTTAGATGATTGTCTGGTTTTACTTCTCTGATTATTTAAATGGTTGAGATGGTCAGATCTGATTTAAAACCAGCAAGACCCAGTTGATGCTTCCTGAGAAACGTAAGGTGAAGACGCGCAGATTAAAAGAAAGGAAAAAGACGAGGGACGAGGAAGGTCATGTCATAGCGACAGAGGGGTCAGGCCATCACGAGGGCACAGCAGTAGGAAAGGCTGTGCCCCCAGCAGCGTAGGCCAGCCTGGAGGCAGCCGGCCGTGTGGCTCCACGCGTGGGGGATGCCCAGGGGCAGGCGAGGGAAATTCCCGGGAACGTGGGATCACTTCGCCTGGGGTGGAGGGCGGCAGGGAGGGGGGCGCAGGTGGCCACTGGGGTGCCCTGCGGTGTGATGAAAGTGTTCTCCAGCTGAGTGCCGGCGATGGTTTCACAGCCTGTAAATTTACGAAAAAACGTTGACTTACACACTTGAAACGGGTGAATGTTGTGGTGTGTAAATTAACCCCAGTAGAACAGCTGGCATTTTTTAGTGGAGAAATGTCAGCAAGGCACCAGCTTGGAGGCCCTTTCCGCGGCCGAATCTGGACCCACCTGAGCATCGAGTAGGGCGGAGAACCAGGACTCCGCGAGTGCACTGAGATGATGAATTATGAGGTCGGTGTGCCGGGAAGCAGGCGTGGTGGGCGGGAGGGATGCGCTGGGGAGTCACGGTTGCGGGAGCATCGGAGCCGCGGTGAGCGCGTTCGGGGCAGAACGGTGGCAGTGCGCATGCGTCCGCGTGTCCTTGCGGCCCGCCGGTTCTCGCCTGCGCGGGGCAGCCATCACTCCGGAAGTGGCACTGCAGAGGGCACGTGTGGCCCGGACCCGGTGGGAGGGACGTCAGGCCCAGAGCGGGCCGTTTCCGGGGATGACGAGTTACAGCGCACGCGCGGATGAGGGCGCGGGGTGCGCACCCTCCGTGGAGGTGGTGGTGTGCCGGGTAGCGACGGACTGAAGACGAAGGCTTGCTGCCTGGGGACACCCCCGCGCGTGAGACCTCAGGATGCCGTTCCTCTAGTGGCATCAGCAGCACTCGGGTTTTTCCCTAAGGGCTGTGATGAAGAAGCATAGTTTCAAATCTAACGTCTCAGGGGAAACCAGAGATGTGAACAGCCCACTGTTCCTGCAGAGCCTGTGGGGGGGAGGTGGCCACAGCCTGCCCTGGTGGCCCTCGCCGCTGCCAGCAATGACCAGTCCTCAGCCTGTCACTCAAGTCCGTCTAGGGCCAGCCCGTGGGCAGGTTTCCACACCATTCCCACAGAGCAGGACCCGGCTGGGCGGGTGGCGGGCTGTCCCTGCTGGCGGGTGCAGTCCACGCGGGGTGTGGGCACCCGCCCAGCTCCTCTGAAGGCTGCGGCGTGTGGTTTGGACGCTGGACGAAGAAATGGCCCTCGGGAGTCGTCTGGATGGCCGCTCGGTGCCCAGAGCTCCCGGCGCCTCCAGGATGCTGTCGCGTGACCTCTGACCCACCGCCCGTTCGCAGTTTCTCCGGATCTGCGCCGACCTCTTCCGCCTGGTCCCCTTCCTGGTGTTCGTGGTGGTGCCCTTCATGGAGTTCCTGCTCCCTGTGGTCGTGAAGCTCTTCCCCAACATGCTGCCATCCACGTTCGAGACGCAGTCCATCAAGGTGACGGGCGCGGGGCGGGCGGTCGCCAGGGCGTCGGGGGCCGGCCATACCTAGATGGGTTTCACACTGGGGCTTCATGACCCTCACTGAGGCCCATTCCTGGGGTGGGACCGTCTCGGCGCTGGGTGCCCTGCTCACTTTGGTCAGTGGGGTCTTCCGGGGACACGTGTGCCCGGCTGTGTGCGTGTTGTCCGCCACTCTGGTGCCGCCCCCGCAGGGGTGAGGCAGGCTCCACACCGCACGGCGGCGAAGCCCACGTTTGTCGGTGGTGGGGGCCGCGTGTCTGGGACCGGGAGCTAGAGGGGAGGGTGCCAGCGCACACCAGGCGAGCGGACGCGTCTGGGGGGCACCGGGTTGAGGGGTGGGAGCGGGGCCCCATCCCGGGGGAGTGCAATGCCCTGTCTCTGCCCTGGCAGGAGGAGCGGCTGAAGAAGGAGCTGCGGGTCAAGCTGGAGCTGGCCAAGTTCCTCCAGGACACCATCGAGGAGATGGCCTTGAAGAACAAGGCGGCCAAGGGGAACGCCACCAAAGACTTCTCCGTGTTCTTCCAGAAGGTGCCCTGTGGCGTCAGCCCTCTGGTCCCGTGTGCTGGTTAGAGCCCCGGGCCACCCTGCCTCGTCTGGGGAGCGGTGGCCCTTTGCGTTCTGCCCCTTCTCTGCTGTGCGGGACAGGAGACCTGCGCCCGGCGTGTGGCGTGTGGCGTGTGGCGCCCGGGGCCGGGCGGGCTTGCCCGGGAGGCTCCCCGTGCCCAGGGAGGCCAGGCCTCTGTCCTGAGAACTTGAACCTGCCGACGTTCAGAGTTTCTTGCTTGTGCCTCGACCTCGCAGCAGCCCTGGGGGAGGGAGTTTGGCAGGCACAGAACCTAAGGCCCTGTGGGGGTGACAGGCTGGGGGGCCGAGTGGAGGAGGGGACGGGGCAGGAGGCTGCCCCACAGCCACGTCTGCGGTGGCGAGAGGGTGGCAGGGCCCCCTGCCCGGCAGTGCGAGAGCCGTACGGGTGGCCCGCGGCGGGCACTCCTGGGGTCGGGCGTGCAGGGTCCAGGGCACCACCAGCCGTCCTCCTGTTTTCACACGTGGGGCGAGCAGCTCGGGGCTGTGGGGTGCCGGGGACCGCCCCACGGAGGGTGACCCTGGCTGTCTTCTGCAGATCCGGGAGACGGGGGAGAGGCCCAGCAACGAGGAGATCATGCGCTTTTCCAAGCTGTTCGAGGACGAGCTGACGCTGGACAACCTGACGCGGCCGCAGCTGGTGGCGCTGTGCCGGCTGCTGGAGCTGCAGTCCATCGGCACCAACAACTTCCTGCGCTTCCAGCTCACCATGCGGCTGCGCTCCATCAAGGCCGACGACAAGGTGGGCGCTGGCGCTGCTCGCCCTCCGGCCCCCTGTGGCTGCTGGTTGCGAGGCGGGCACCCTCCCGGCAGCGGCTCTGGGCCACGCAGAGCGGTAGCAGTCAGTTCACTGGGGGCCTGGCACTCCCGGGTCGTGGCCGTCCAGCGTGCGCGCACACGCGTGTCTGCTGGGCCCAGTGCGGGGTCGTGCAGTCCGTGCGCTCTCCCACTGGTGTGGCACCGGGAGGCCTCCCCGTGCTGCCAGGCGCCCACCGGAAACATGGGTTTAATGCCTCCTGGCGCTCTGTCACAAACGCCTCGTGCTTGTCAGCCCCGCGCACACCCTGTAGCACGCGGCCTGCCCTGCACGGCCTACCTCCTGAGCGTGGTGACCGAGAACCGGCTCCGGGCAGGGGGCGGGAGGTCGGGCAGGCCGTGGCCTGCAGCCAGACTCTCCCAGGGCTCGCTGCCCACTGCCGGGCGACTGCGCTGTCAGGGAGGCTCCGTGGGACACCCCTGCTGCTCTCTGAGCTCTTCTTGCCTTGGCATCCGCGGCATCTGGTGGCATTCGGCGGCATCCGGCGTGCTGACGCTACGTTTAAGCTTCCTGAACGTTTTCTCTGCGCCGCGTTTGTCTTTGTCTGAAAGCGGCCCGACCGCTCTGCCTTTTGAGTGCAGTGTTCGTACTTGGCCCGTGCCCTGCTTTGCCCACCTGTTGGCGTGGCACTTAGTCTTCCTCCTTGTCTGCTCTGGGATGAATCCAGTTCTCATCACCCCACCCCCTGCCGCCTTCGCTTGTTCCTTGTCGTTTTCGCGGTGCCACGGGCTGTCTCGATGGCAGACCAGAGGAGGATGCGCTCTTCCCACCCCACACCTCCCGCGTCGCCCCGGCTCCTGGAGACACCGGGCCCAGTGCCCCCCGTGTTTCCCACCCCTGCCTGCTCCTACCCGGACACCCCCTCCCCTGCCCCTTAATGCCCCCGCAGGACGGCCTCCCTCAGCTCGCTCGCGTGGGTGTCCGTCCTCCCTGCCAGTCCCAGGGCGATTCTGCCGGGCGAGTCCTCCCCAGACCGTAAGGTGCTGTCCTGTGGGCTGTCAGCCGGTGGGCCCGTGGTTGAGGGGTCCCCCTCCTCTCTGGCAGCAGCTGTTTCTTTCGGTTTGGGATTTAGCCTCTCAGGATGAGAACGTGCCTAGTGTGTCTGTGTCTGCCCCTGCCCTGCTCACGGACGCCGGTGCTGCCATCGTCGCCCTCCCGTCCCCCGCCCTTGCCCTCACCCGCCTCCACCTGGCCCCGCCCTGTGCATCCGTCCGTCAGGCCTTCCCGCCCCCGCAGCTCTCCTCCTGTGTCTAATGGTCATGAGCCCAGCTCTCAGTCCCTAATTTCAGTCTGAGAAACAGTTTTTTGGTATTTTTTTTCTTTAAGATTTCCGTTCCCGGGTGAAACTGCCGTGTTGTTCTGTTTTCTCGAACGGGCGAGTCGTGGTTCGTGTCCGATGACCCCAGCAGCTGCCTGCGGGTCTTTGCCTTCCCTCCTGGTTTTGTTTGTCATATTTAGCTTTCCCAAACGCAGACATTGTAAAAAATACTAGAGGCTCTGGGTGGTGACGTTCTCCGGGGACCCCCCGAGTCCGCTCTGTTTGGAGAGGCCGAGACCCCCTGGTCTTAGGCCAAACCGGGGCTGGGCCTGCGGCTCTGGTTCGCCCCCAGCCCCACCCCGCAGGGCGCTGTGCACAGCGCAGCGGCGTCTGCCCCTCGGAGGCCCCGTGCGCGCTCCTCACCTCTGCCCTCCCGTCTGAGGCCTGACCCCCGTCCCCTGGGCTGCAGCCCTCAGAGCCGTCCGCCTCGGCGGCCGCTTGACCCCAGCTGTTCTCACCTGACGTGTCTCCCCCCAGCAGTGGTGTTCTGAGTCCTCCCCCTCGCTCCTGTCCCCGCGACGCCGTGCTCTGTGTCCCCATCTCGCAAACCCCGCGAGTACTTGGGGGTGGGGCGGAGCGCCCGGATCCCGCAGTACCCCGGCCCCTCCCCCACCGCCGGGACAGGCAGGTCCTTGGACTCCCCAGTGGGTCCCGGCTGTCACGTGCTTCCCCAAGGCCCCCTCCCCCATCGGACGGTCCGGTCCCTGCAGCCTGGAACGAGGCTGGCGGTGGCTGTGCCACGCGGCGGAGCTCGTGAGGAAAGCAGCCCGTGCTTAGACGCGGCCTTCCCGAGGGCGCGGAGGAGAGCACCCGGGACCCCTCGTGGCCTCCGGGCGGTAACGAGTCGACTCCTCTGCAGCTGATCGCTGAGGAAGGGGTGGACAGCCTCAACGTCAAGGAGCTGCAGGCGGCGTGTCGCGCGCGAGGCATGCGGGCTCTGGGCGTCACGGAGGACCGCCTGCGGGACCAGCTGAAGCAGGTGCGTGGTCCGGGGCTCGCCGTGGGGACTAGAAGCAGACGGAGGAGCCCTGGGGACTGGCGGGCGGATTCGCAGCCCTCGGCGTCTCGTGCTCCTCACTGAGGCGCGGGGGCGTGAAACGCAGCGGTAACTTGGCTTCCTAGGGCCTGATGGGGACGTGTCCTGTGACGCAGTGGACCCATCTACTCAAGTCTTGCTGTGGCGGTTGCCACCTGTGCCCCCCCACCCCTCCCCCAGGCGGACCGGGACAGGGAGGAGCGCTGAGGGCCAGAGGCCCTCGTGCTGGGCCCGGGGGTGGCGTTGGGGCCGGCCGGTGAGCCTGGGTCTTGACCCCCCCCCTCCCCCCGCAGTGGCTGGAGCTGCACCTGCACCAGGAGATCCCCACGTCGCTGCTCATCCTGTCCCGGGCCATGTACCTTCCCGACACCCTGTCGCCTGCCGACCAGCTCAAGTCCACCTTGCAGACCCTCCCAGAGATCGTGGTGAGTTGCTGGGAGACCCCTCCTGCGCGCGCTCTGTGCGGGGCGTCTGGCTGCCGAGGGGCGGGGCCGCAGGGCCCGGGCGCACCCGCTCTCCCCGCCCCCGTGTGCGCGTGCGCGTCTGCGCCGTCTCTGAACTACAGTGCTCCTCTGGCACGTGCGGAGGTGACCCTCGGGTGCCCGAGCAGCGTGCTCCGCCCCCTCTGAAGCCCGGCGGGTGACAGCGGTCAGAGGTGGGCCGGGGGCTGTGGGGCTCCTGAGAGGGGGCCGTGTGCGCACGGGCCCTGGGCTCGCTCACAGGCGCCCCCTCTCTGAAGGCGAAAGAAGCGCAGGTGAAGGCGGCCGAGGTGGAGGGCGAGCAGGTGGACAACAAGGCGAAGCTGGAGGCCACGCTGCAGGAGGAGGCGGCCATCCAGCAGGAGCACCGGGAGAAGGAGCTGCAGAGGCTCTCCGAGGCGGCGGTGAGTGGCGGCCGGGGCTGCGGGGCGGCTGCGGGGCGTCGTGCGCGCCGTCTGCGGAAGCGGCCTCATGGGCCAGGGCTGCGGCTCCGGAGTGGCCGGGCGCAGCGGACGCCTCGGGAAGGCCGCGGCGCGGTGCGTGCTGAGCGGGCGGCGCCCTCTGTTTCAGAAGGACGTGCCGCCGGAAGTGGCGGCCGAGCCGCAGCCGGAAGCGCCCGCGGTCCTGCCGTCCGAGGTGCTGACGGACACCGCCCCGGTCCTGGAGGGCGTGAAGGTAACGGACGCGCCCTGCCCTGCAGGGGGCGGGGGGTGCGGGGCCTGGGTGCCTGGAGGGTGAAGTGAGGTCCGCGGGGCGGGGCACCACACCTGTCGGCGCCAGGCCGGGCAGCGGGAGGGGAGCTGCCTGCTCCCTCCACGGAGGTCCACGTCAGGCACCCCCAGCCTGTGACGTGGGGGTGCTCGTCTCCGGGTGGCCGCGCCGTCCTGGGGTGCTGCTGCCGTGGCACACCCTCTGTCGGGAGCCCTCAGGTGGCCGGGGCAGGGGCGCCCTGGGCGGAGCAGCGTCTGGGGCGTGTTGCGGGAGCAGGTGTTGACCAGGCACACGGTCACATCCATTCAGCAGCGGGAGCAGGAGAGAGCAGGGCGGCCACTTAGGTCGGGATTCCAAGTGAGGCCACGGAGGGCGAGGACACCGGGTGGACGGGGCGTGTCCGGAGGAGGGTGCGCTGAGGGCCAGTGGACCGTATGGGGTGGTCGGCGGCCATGGCGGGGGCGGTGCCAGAGGGAAAAGCCACAGTGTGGAGGCCTCAGAGGAGCCAGGCCACCAGCCACCGGAGGGTGAGGAGCGCTGAAGTGCGGGAACGGGGGCTCTTGCCAGGCACGGCTGTGACCACTGAGGCCGCACGTTGAGAGCTGGAGACTGGCCCGGCCCACGAGGGGCCTCGGGGAGAAGGGGCGCCTCTCCGGAAGTGGGGCTGGGCGGCCGGCTCTCACGGACACGGGATCCCGTTTCCAGTGGGTTGAGAACCTCAGTGTGGAAGGTCGCGGAGAGCTCATGGGACAGCTCGGGGCCTGAGGGCCGCCAGAGACGCGTCAGCAGGGAGAGCAGCCCTTTGCAAAGTTGGAGTGCAGGCCTCGGGGTCGCTGGAAGGACACCATAAGGAGCAGGAGGAACCCGGGCCCGTCCTGGGGGCCCCACAGGCCTGGGCTTTCCTGGGGTTGCCGTCCGTCCAGAGCTCACTTCCTGCAAGGAAACTGAGTGCGGAGCCGCAAACCTCCCCGGGGACGTTATGGGACGTCCTCGTCCGGGCGACACGCTCCCAGGGCCGCATGGTCCTGGCGGCGTTCCCCGTGCGGGGAAGAGCAGGACTGCCCGAGCGCGTGCTCTGGGCTGGCCGGCGTGCGCGGTGCTCCCCTCCATCCCCCGCTTCCCTTCTCCCCAGGAGGAGGAGATCACCAAGGAGGAGATCGACATCCTCAGCGACGCCTGTTCGAAGCTGAAGGAGCAGAAGTCGTCCCTGCTGAAGGAGAAGGAGGAGCTGGAGCTGCTGAAGGAGGACGTGCAGGACTACAGCGAGGTGCGGGCGGCTGCAGCGGGGGGTGGGGGGCGCCCCTTCACCCGCGCCCCAGGGACGCCGCCGCCAGGTGTTCGACCCGCCGGCCGGCCGTGGGCGTCTGGGCGAGAACTGGTCTCCTGGCTCTATTCAGTTCCCTCCCTGCAGCCACTGCAGTGCTCATTTCTCCTGCACGCGGCTCACCCCTGCACGCGACGGCCGTCCACCTTTTCTGGTGTCTTTGAACACGTGAAGGTGTGAGATGAATGATCTGGTCGTTGGACAAGTGAAATCTCACTTTCAGTCATGAGTCCCCAAAAGAGACTTCTTTCTTTCATAATTTGATTTTTTTTGTTTTTTTTTTTTTTTGAGAAAAGCATGTCTGTTCAGTTTATCGGGAGTATTCCCTAATCTGACTGAAAAGAACTGCGCTCTCAGAGCTTTCCTGGGAGAAGAGCACGCATTTTGAGTTGGTGACGTAGCTTGCCGACCCTTCGCTCGGCAGGAAGCCGCCTTCTCGGCCCCCTCGGAGCTCCCCGGCGAACTTCGCTGGGGCAGAACTGGCTGAGAATTTAGCGGGACACCTACCGTTCCCGGATGCTTTTGTCCGTCTGTTTAGTCTTTGAACAGACGTGAGGAAAGCTGAGGTTCAGAACAGATTCCATTTTTTTTTGCTACAAAATGTTTAAATTTGCAAATTAAGACACACGTGTGTGCTAGAGACCAGGACGGCCGCGCCTCCCGCGGGCCTGCCAGCTGTTGGTGCCTGGGCACAGCTGAGCTGGGCTGGATTAGCTTACTTTACGGGCGGGCGGCTCGCGCTTCTGACAACCCAACGGTTTCACTAGGACTTGCAAGAGATTAAGAAGGAGCTTTCGAAGACGGGCAAGGAGACGGATGTGGAGGAGTCCAAAGCCAGCAAGAGGCTGACCAGGAGGGTGCAGCAGATGATCGGGCAGATGGACGGCCTGCTCGCGCAACTGGAGGCCGCCCAGCAGGCCGGCAAGCTGGGCCCCGCCACCCAGGCCACGCCCGAGGGGTGAGTGCGGGGCTCAGCACCGCTGATGGCCCGGCTCTCCGTCGGGGGGCCGGCTGCCCCTGCCCAGCAGTTCTGGCCTAAGGCCGGCCACATGGACCGCCCCCCTTCTCCATGGTCACCTTCCTGGGAGCTCAGACCTCCCTCCCCGCACACCCAGTGCACACACTGCACCACTGTCCGCCCTCGCCCACCGTGTCCTTCCCCGCCCAGACCGCCGGGCTGCTGGCTGGCGGGCCCTCCCGGCCCGCAGCTGCCCCGGAAGCCCGTGTCCCCTCTGCCTGCCACACCTCCCTCCCTCCAGCCTCAGCCACCCTGGGCTCTGCTCTCCTCACGTCGTCGGGCCCTCCCCTGCCTCCTCCCTCGCCCTGAACCCCGACACAGCAGGCACGCAGTTGTGGCTTCCGCGCGAGGGCCGTCTCTTCCCTGGCATCCCACACGCCTGGGAGGCTGGTGGCAGCTGCAGGGGCGTGAAGCCACCTGCCACGCAGTCACGCCTGACACTGGGCACCCGGGGCCAGGCTCTGCCACCCCCAGCTTGCAGGCTCTTCACCCCCAGACGTGGTCAGCACCCACTCCTGGGCTGACCCACTTTGTGGGCTCAGCTGCCCACCCCCCCAGTCAGAAAGCAGCACGGTGCACTGGCCCCCCCCCCACGCTGACCCCAGGGTGCCCTGTCCTTGCCACTTGTGGAGCAGCAGTGCCTGGGGGACTGTGACACCGGCCTGGGGACCAAGTGGCGTTCCCTCTCTGAGCTGGTTGGGCATGCCCAAGGCCGGGGGTGCAGGAGCTTGAGGCTGGGGGGCCTGGCCTGGGGAGCCCGGGAAGCTGGCGTGGGCCAGCTGTGCCACATGCAGGCTGTCCCCCCAGGGAGACGGTCATCAGCGTCAGTGAGCTCATCAGTGCCATGAAGCAGATCAAGCACATTCCAGAAAGCAAGCTCATCAGCCTGGCCTCGGCACTGGACGAGGACAAGGACGGCAAGATCAACATCGACGGCCTCGTCAAGGTGGGTGCCGGGCCTGCCCGGGGCGTCTCAGCCCTCACCGCGCGTAGTGGGACTCTCGGGAGCAGGCCACCCCTTCATGACTGGACACTCGACGTCTCCTGGCCTCCTGCGGGGCGCTGGCCAGGCCTGGTGGCGAGGTGGCTGGCACATGCAGACCCCTCGGGGGAGCAGGGCTGGGCAGTTCTCGGAGCCACGTTGGGGGAGGGAGCATGACACCGAGGCTGGGAGGTGACCGGGGTGGCACACTCTGGCGTCAGGAGGCTCGGGCGGGGGCCACTGCAGGCCGTGCTGACAGCCCCCATGTCACCTGCCCCTTTCCAGGGGCCCTCCTTGGTCGAGGGCAGCCTGGGTGTCCATGCCCTGGGGAGGCCATGGGGAAGGAGCTTCCTCCCGGGCCTCTGTCCTGGGCAGACCCCCGACCCCGCTGTGCCGTGGCCCACTTCCCGTCTCCGGACTGGGCCCTCGGTGGCTGGTGACCTGGCCTGGGCTTTGGAGCCTATTGGCCCCTCGGGGGTGGGGGTGGGCCAGAGTCTGGTGCTCTGCGGCCTAGCGCAGGGAAGGGCCCTGGGCCTCCCCGGTGGACAGTGTACCGTGCAGGTGCCGGGGGCCATCTCAGTTGGGGCCAAGGACACGTCCTGAGTCCCTCGTCCCTTGCCGTGCGTAGGTGATCGAGCTGGTGGACAAAGAAGACATTCACATCTCCACGAGCCAGATGGCCGAGCTGGTGGCCACGCTGGAGAAGGAGGAGAAGGTGGAGGAGAAGGAGAAGGCCAAGGAGAAGGCGGAGAAGGAGGCCGCCGAGGTGAAGGGCTAGCCACCGCCGTCACCGCCGCCGCCACTGCCACCGCCCTCCCGTGTGATTGCTTTGAGGTGATTCTTAGCGACAGATCTGATACGCTGCCTGGAATAAATCAGAAACTTCTATAATCAAGTAATTTTCAATGTTCGTCATTCCATGAAGACTCAGTCAGTCTGGACTCGCCGGCCCCCCCGGCACTCGTGTCTGCGTTCTCGCCGTTGGCGCGGGGCCTTGCGGCGGGGTCCTGGCCCCGCACCGGCCCCCTGGCTCAGCGGTGGGCTCGGGCCCGCGCCCTGGCGGTGCCTCCCAGGAGGACTGTGCTGGTGTGCAGATGCGGCCCCCGAGCGGGGGCAGGACCGGCGCTGCGTCCCGGAGCCCCGTGGGGCCGTCGGGGGAGCGCGCGTGGACTGCCACGGCCTCCGGAAGAGCACAGCGGTCTGGTGACATTGGTGTCCCGTGCGACCTCCTGTCTGCGGTGCCAGCTTTCTCGATGTACCCTTGCTTCTCCCTGCGTCCTTCAAGCAGTTGACAAGCAGAGCCCCCCCGCCCGCCCGTCTGCCTGCGAGCGGGGGTCGCCGCTGCAGAGCGTGGCTGGGGGACGCGGGGCGCTCGGAGCCGGCACGCCTCCCGCACGAGCACCTCGCAGCCCTGTGGCTTCTCGTCCTTTTCCTGGTGTGGGTCGTTGGCATCTCCTTGTCCCCAGGGTGATCGTCACGGCTCTTTGGCCCCGGGGCCTCCATGTGCTCGTCACTGTGACTCCCTCCGGCCCCTTCAGAACGCGCAGGCGCTGGCTGTGCCAGGTCCCTTGCTGTGGCACCCCAGGGGGCTTTCACAGGGCGCTGTGGCGTGGCTGGCACGGCACACCCGGGGGGGGAGCGGCAGGGCGGCCGCAGCTCGCTGTGCAGCCCGGGTGTCCTGCAGCCTTGACACCTGGCTGCCCAGGTCGGGTGGTGCTGCGCAGGGTGGGTGGGTGGGGCGTCCTGTGGCCTCAGCTGTCTCACCCACCCTTCGGAGGCTGAGTTTGTCCCTGGTGAGAACGTTCTTTAGGGGAATCCAAGCATAGGGATTGGAAGACGGGACCAGAGTGGGCAGGTCAGCTGCGGGGAGGGACGCAGTGATGCTTCTGAGTGACCCGAACCCCTGTACTCGGCCACTGGAGGGGACGCCTGACGAACTGGGAAAGAGATTTTGTGTTCTCGGGTTCAACCTTTGCACGGTGGCAGGGGCTGTGGAGGCCCCGTCGGCTGCCTGAGCAGGTGCTTGGCGCACCTCACTGTCATGGCCGCCCGGGCCCCAGCCGGGGAGCCTGCTTGCTTTGAGCTTGCCTGGGGTGCTCGCGGACCGTGGCCGTCATTCTGGTCTGCAGCACTTTGGGGCCTGGTCACCTGCACCCGGCTCCTGTCCTTACCCTGTCGCTGCCTTTGCCGGGCACCCTGGGTGCCCCCCGCTGCTGTCACTGCAGACGGCGCTGCCCTCCCAGCCTGCCCGCCCTGGGCTTCGCACGTGCACACGGGTGCGCGCTGCTGGTGGCCTTCAGTCCCTGGGAGGCCGGCGACGCCCGCTGCAGGCTCCCCCTTCGTTTGTGTGTTGCTTCCTCTGTCCTGGACTCTCTTGTAGCTGGAGCCAGGGTCCAGGTGTGGGTGTGACGGGTGGTGGGTCTAGAACTGAGTCTTGTGTGACAAGGTGCTGACGAGGCGGCTGTGTTTGGACCACCTGTCCCGTGCTGTCGGGAGCGTGTTGTCCACTTGAAAACGCAGCGGGGATTCTGAGCACGTGGCTCCTCGTTCACCACCGACACCTGCTTTCCTAGAGGTCCAGGGAACGGGCACGTGACTTCCGGAGTCGTTTCGGAGGGAGTGCAAAGTCAGACGTGGTAAAAGTGAACGGTGCTCTGTAATTTTGGGAGGATGTTCTCCAGGCAGTGGTTCTCGCAGCGGGGCCCTGGAGCTGGCAGGGGGGCACCCCCTGGACCCTGCGTGGCGCCAGCTGCATCCCCACATGTCCCCCAAGGGTCCTGGGGCCGGCTCCACTCCGTCCTGGGTTTACACGTGTAAGCACCATTTTAAAAAAATAACGTTTCTATTAAAATATCAAATTAATGTTCTCATAATGGCTCAAAGTCAGATTTCTGAGCGGACACGTCAGAAGTGCAGGGGGAAGCTTTCACGACTGTGTGTCCGCCTCCGTGACAGCCGTGTGGCCTGGGTCTGCTTCCGGCTCGCAGCGGAGGGGCTTGGCAAGCGGGAGCCGGGTTCTGGGCCCCTCGCCTCCGGGCGTCCCCTTGTCCTGCGCAGTGTTCCCGGCCTGTCCCCCCATCACTGTGCACCCACACGCCCTGTGCGCGCGACGGGACTCCCAGTGCGGTCTGGGGAAAGGGTTAATAAAGCGCTCTCTTGACCTGTCGTGTGATGGGTTATTTGTCAAGGTTGGTGCGGTGGCTGGTGCCTGACGAGGCTCCCCCCACCCAACCCTCAGTGGGTGCCTCAGGCCCGGGGGTCCCAGGGAGAAACGCCTGTTCCCCGGGCAGGCGGGGCTGGGGCTCTGGCCGAGGGGTCGCCCAGGAGAGCACAGTCCCTGAGGGCCTGAGGGCGCTGGCCCGCACTGCCTGAGGGGGTCCCATAGGAGGTGGGCTCCACCGCACCTCAGCCTGCCACCCAGTGCCCGGGCAAAGCTCCAGGGTGGTCTCCCTCACCCTCCTGGCCCCTTCTGGCTCCAGGGGACAAACTCCAGCCCACCATGTGCAGCCTGCCCCAGGCAGCCTCACCCCTGCACCGACCCAGGCTTCCTGGGCCACGTGGGCGCCTCAGGGCCCCCCGCCACCGCCCCCCCCCCCCCCGCAGCCCTTCCTGGAGACCAGTCTGAAGGGATGCCCCCGGCCAAGGCAGGGACCGGAACAGCAAAAAGGACTGGGGACAAAGGCCAGGAAGACAGGCCTGGCCTGGCGGGTGGGTGGAGGTCACAGGTTTCATGTTGTGGAAACAGGTGCGTAGAAGGCCAGGACGGCCTGTCTCAGGAGGAAGTCAGCATCTGCGAAGCTCTTTGCGGAGCGCAGTGCAGCTGACAGCTGTGGAAATGTGGGACCCCACCCACTCTGCTCAGCAGCCTCTGCGGGGGCGGGGGCGACAGGTGCGAAGCCTGGTGTGAGGACCTCTGGCCTTGTGCCCAAGCACTGCCCCTAGCTCTGGGCAGGAAAGTGGTGGCCCCACAGGAGCCACCCACGAGTCCCGGAAACCAGGCCTGAACTGGACAGGCTGTCACTCTCAAAGCTGCGGGCAGAGGGAGGAAGGGCTGTCCCAGACTAGACGCTAAGGAGGCTGCAGTGGAGTGATTGGGGACAATCCACTGGGGCGGCGAGTGCGTCTTTTACGTGCGGTGAGGACCCTGGGGCGGAGTGTATTCACCACAGCTGCGG